>JANHFL010003738.1:377258-388786 GCA_032468155.1 Oxyrhabdium leporinum | reverse complement strand
ATCCAATATACCTCAGAATATTGCCCCCACAATCCGGGTCCTCATTTTACCTACCTCGGAAGGATGGAAGGCTGAGTAATGGCACAAGCATGCTCTGGCAAACATTTCCCCCCCCCCCTGCTTTTTTTTTGTCCCCAAGGACTGAGTCAGACTTAAATCTTCTTCAGCAGTACTTATTTCACACTAGCATTTCTCCTTCTTCTGGTTCTATTCATTGGCATATACATTTGATTGATTGGTTAATTAAAGGGGCACTTTGAGTTGTCACCTGTTACCTTGGAGGGAAATCAGGTGATTCACATTGACTAGAGGCAGGAACAACTTGGCAATGAGGACAAAAATGATTCCAGTTTAGTTTTCTGCCAGCTCAATTATAGGTGGATAGCAGTTGTGGGGAAAGGCCCTTTTGTCATTCATTACATCAGGGGATGTCAAGTCACTGGAAAAGAGTCAAGGGAAACTGGCAACAAAGATAGCAGATTTCAGAGTTATCTACTAGTTTAAGGATGAATGGAGCTATCAGATCTGGGTTGCAAAAATTTAGATGATCATTAGCTAGAAGCAATTTATAACCTCTGGCTTGTTGTTGCCATCTAATAGATCTCTAGATTTTTGGAAACTAGAATTTGTAATCTTAAAATGGATGGATTCCACTTCAATGCAGTGATGAAGAATCCACACAATGTCTTAAACAAAGTTTTCTTCAGTATAGCAGGTTCATTTGAAAGATTTCATAATGGGCAGAAGCCTTATGAGGTGTTTTTCATGCTTCTGAAAATCTTTTGTGAAAGTGTGATAACAGCTACTTCCCAGCTGCATATCAGCTCACAGCTATCCCCTGTACCAATCACATTTAATAGCACAATTTCTTATTTATTTATTTAAAACCCTGCCTGTATTATTATTATTTTTATAAACAACATATAGGCTAACATATCCAGTACTCCTTTCTATTTGCCTCATAACAACAACCATGGGTTGAGAGAGAGTTGGGTTGAGAGAGAGTGACTGGCCCAAAAACATCCAGCTGACTTTCATGCCTAAAATGGGATTAGAACTCATGGCTTCCTGGTTTCTAGCCTGGTATCTTAACTACTAGATAAAACTGGCTCTTATTTCAATATACATCATAAACATTATCTTCTTTCCTGAATCTGAAGAAGTATACTGTTTAATCAGAATGAGTGCCCCAAAGTACAATGAATCTCAAATTCTGTTCCTCCAATTATACTTTGTAGTTTGGCACCGTCCAAATATATAGAAATTACAAAGCTAAGATATTGTGAAAGATTGTGAAAGAGAAGAGAATTGTAGTCCCAATATTTTGGAGCATAACAGGATAGAGGAGTTTGAAACATTCCAGATGTGTGAGGTCTGCTACTCCCAAAATTCTAGCCAATATATTCCTGAAAAGGAAAGAGTTCCTAAGGATTTTTCTCTGCTAGTTGTTGCAGACTATAGGGGGAAGCACTCGTATCTATTTCAAGGCCATGAGCCAGCACTGTCTGAAGATGTTTGTGCAGTCATATGGCCAGCATGACATCACAGAGCACTGTTTCTCTCTCCACTGAAGTGATGCCTACTTATCTATTTGCATTTGCATGCTTTTGAACTGCTAGGTGGGCAGGAGGTAGGTGAAGATGGGCACTCACCCTGTTCATGTCTCAAACCTGGGCTATTGGCTTTCCAGCTGACAAGCCCAGCATCTTAACCACTGAGCCATTGTGCTGCCTACATAAGCATGCCATCTAAATATTCTGGCAGATGTAGTCCTAATATATCTGGAAGAGCAAAAGTGATACTGATTATTCTAAATGCAATATTATTTGTCTTTGTGGAATCCCTAAGTCCCTCTTTTAAATAGTTTACAGCAAAAAGATTGGATCTTAGAGAATGAGGCTTAATTGAAACTGAAAAGGGTTCATTGCTCTTACAAAACTGCCTGCTTCAGTGTATATTTAATTTACATCCCTTGAGAAGCATTGAAGAGGCTGAATTTGTCTCCTGCAATACCTTTGCCAACAACGCTGTTTCAGAATATATATTTTTTTCTTTCTCTTTTATTTCTTTCAGCTTTTAATTAAAAATTGGAAATCTATATAGATAGTAAATATCTGGCAGGGCTTGGTCTATGGAATCCCTTAAGTAATATTATCTTGTATTTTACACTATTTATCATTGAGAGATAATGTCCTGTTGACTTCTAATACTCCAGGACTTGATGTTTATTTGCTAAATATTACAGTATCACTTCTTGTTTTAATAAGAAATGTTTCTTGCTTTCACAATTATTTTGTGTGATAGGCCTGGATTTTTATGATTATGAATGCTCAGTTTTTAATATTTGCACTGTTTGGCTTAAACAAAAAATCTCTTGGAAATTTTTATGTGTGCAGTAGATGTCCCTATGATAGGTAGACTGTCAGTGGCCAGTGGTTTATGCTCTGCAGCTTTAACACACCCAAATTCTTTCTCTTCTGATGAGCTGACATCGTAGCATGTCAAATAATTTAATCTCTGCAGTCAGTCTCGAAGTCAATTTAATATAGAACTGTGTGTGAGAGAGAGATACAAATAAAGGAGGTCTGGTTTAAATCTCATTGCTGCCATAAACTCAGTTGTTGACTTATATGTAAGCCGCATGCCCCCCACGCTTACAAGGCTGAAATGGGAGTTGGTGGTGGGGAGATATGGGGAGAGATTGAGGGTTGTTGTAATGATCATCAACATCACAGCTTTTAATATTTCATTCACAGCACATGAAATATATGCATTTCCATTCAATCCAATTCTCAGAAACTGCCTGGAAAAGTCCCTGCAGTGATTTTCTTGGTAAGGTTTTTCAGAAGTCGCTTATCATTGCCTCCTTCCTAGGGCTGAGAGAAAGTGATTGGCCCAAGGTCACCAAGCTCAAGGGCTGGATTAGAATTCATAATCTTCTGGTTTGTAGCCTGATGCCTTAACCACAACACCAAACTGGTTCTCATATAAAGTATAACAACCTACCAAAAACCAATCAATTTTCAATCACTGAATAGAAAAACCAGTTAAACATTCAAACTCATATCATAAATTGCCAATAAAATAATTCAGCTAAACAAGAAACAATACAATTTGAATGTAGAAATTTTGATATTTTAAAAAGGGAAATTATAGATTATGAATTTATGAGCTGATTGTGCATATTAATATTTACTTTGTTAAAACTAAACTGCTATTTATGGTAGAGTCAGACATTTGCTCATTTCTTCCATCTACTATTCCTTCTATCCTCTAAACATGCTTGATTTACAAAATGAATTCTACCAGTTGATGGAGTTTTATGAAGACTTGGTTAGGGAACTTCCTTCCTCTCGAACATTCATTTTTAGTTCTTCTTGAAACAAAATCTAGTTTGAGCTTCAAAGATTCTGTTTTTGTCTTGAAACTCAATTGGTCCTTCTTCTCACCCACATTCAAACAAGGTTCTACCACAAGATGGAGACAAGCAGAGCAAGGCAAGACCTTTACAAAGCAACGATGTTAGAAACTGCTAGAAAAAGTGCTAACATGAAAAAATCCAGAGCTAAACTTTGAAAAAATATTTCCTGAGAATCTTCATGGAACCTCTTAAAGCAAGAGAAATATTGACTTTCCATTTGTCACCTCATAAAGTCCTATGATTCAGCACCATGAAATTTCTGAAAGGGACTGATCAAATCATCAGACAACATATAATAAAAAAAGTGTGTGTTTGAATGAAATGTCAGGCTGGCCTGACACATTTTTATCATGTACACACACTTTCAGCATCCCATGTTTGAAATATATCTGATTAAATAGTTTAAACATATTTAAATGCTTTGATAAGCATTTCCAAAAGCACTCTAGCCTGCTGTCTCTGATCTTGGTATTTAAAAGAAGAAGAAAAGAAACCACAGTTCTAAAGTAATGTAAACTTTGTTTATTCTTTTGATAATGTTATCACTGCTTTGTTTATCCTTTGCTTTTTAGCAAGAACCTTTAAAATATTGCAAAACCATTTGTACAGAATGTAAGCTAGTAAATGACAATGATATAAAGCAGAGCTGTTGTAAAAACACTTTTTTAGCAGCAGCAAAAGGTTATTAACATAATGGCAATAATGTTACAATTTAAAATTAGCACTGAAATGTACCACCAATGAACCTGTAGTATGGAGAGAAAAATCTCAGCTATTCAGTCTGACAAACCAAACAAGCCATTTTAAAAATCCTCCCTACATTATTAAAATACATTCAAGTAAAGCTGTTTCTGTCCTTATTTGTCTATGGAGATCGTTTGGAGATTTGTCTATGGAGTTCTTATTTGCAGTTAATTAGTTCAGAACTATATCCAATTTTGAAAAGTCTGATATAAAAGGAAAGTGTGGGCCAGGCTGCCCACCCATCCTTCTGCTAGACTTAAATCACAATTTTGTTCACACTTCTCTAGAAAGCAATCTGATGAAAGTTTATGGGAATTACTTTTCAGCGCACATGTACAAAACCGAGCTGTTAATTTATAGTCAGATGCTGAGTGCTGACACAATGGAAGAGAGGTCAGTTACCCATTTGTTCTTTGGCTTTGTAATTTTTTTAGGTCCCTATTCTTAATTGACTATAACTTTATTTGCTGTGTCTTAATAAGTTTCTCCTTGTTAAAAGAATAATCACATTTGGAAGGGGCCATTTTGATTACAGAGTTGAACCTCTGACTCAGTAAAGAAATCCATATTAAAGCATGTCTCTGCTTGAAATACATCCAATAAAGGGAAGTCTTTACGTCTCTGGGCAACTGTTTGATGGACCATCTCTCCCCCATTACATCCACCCAGCCCACTAGGGCAGGATGGCAGAGTATGTTGCAAAACCCATCTATTAGGAATGTACCTCTGGTGGGACCACAAAAAGGGCCTTCTTGGTGTTGGTCCCTTCTCTAAGGAACATAATTCTTTTGGAGGTGCAGTTGGTCCCTGTCTTGTTGTTTTTCCAAAAGGCCCTAAAGACGTATATTGGACTTTCTTATTCAATCTGCCTTTGGATTATGGATTTCCTGTCTGGCCACTCTCAGAGGGTCAGATTAGGTAATCATACCTCTTCAGCCCTTATTCTTAACACTGGTACACCACAGGGTTGTGTGTTGAGTCCCTAACTCTATATTCTTTATGTGCATGACTGCATTCCCACTCACACTAGTAATACTATCACTAAATTTGCAGATGATATAACAGAGGTGGGATTCATCTCTGGGAGGTGGATGAGTCTGCCTATCGAGATGAGGTGGACCAGTTGCTTTCATGGTGTGGAGACAATAACTTGGTCCTCAACACCAATAAGATCAAGGAGCTTATATAGCTTATAGAAGGAGCAGATCAGACATCCAGCCCTTGCTTATCAGTGGAGACTGAGTGGAGCAAGTGGCCAGTTTTAAGTTTCTGGGTGTTATCATAAAAGAGGACTTGATCTGGGGCACTCACATTGCAGCACTGGTCAAAAGGACCCAGCAGACATTATACTACCTGAGGCTTCTCAGGAAACAACAACTGAATGAAAAACTGCTGCTGACCTTCTACCGCTGTACCATAGAGAGTATTTTAACTTACTGCATCTGTGTATGGTTTGCTAATTGCACAGTGGCAGATAGGACAGCACTCCAGAGAGTTAACTTCATTGCCCAGAGGATTATTGTTTGCCCTCTTCCCTCTTTGGAAGAGCTTTATAGCTCCTGCTGCCTTAAGAAAGTTTAAAACATTCTTAGAAATCCATCTCATCCTGGGCACCCTTTTTCTGAACTATTACCATCTGGCAGATGGTACAGGATAATAATAAAAAAGGACAAATAGGCTGAAAAACAGCTTCTATCCCAGGGCAGTAACTATATTGAATTCTTCTTTATAGTGCAATATTAATGCAATATCAGGGGTTTTCAATTCAATTGTATAGAATGTGAAGAATGTGTGTTTGTGTTTTATTTTTATTTTGATAGTCATAATGTACACTGAAGATGGCATTTAATTTCATTGTACAAGATGCAGTGACAATAAACTAAACTAAACTAAACCAAATTAAACTAAACAAACAAAAAGATCAAAATATATCTTCTCCAGCGCACCCTCATCAGATAAGCATTAACACCAGATAAACAATCAAGCAGAAAACAAATTTCCTTATCAAGGAACAACCAAGGAGAACACCCCCCCCTATCAACACTGGAGGGTAAGCTACTGGATATAAATAAGGGACAAATCCCATACTCATTAATACCAGTGGTGTTACTTACTTGAGGAATAAAACAAGCAAAATAAACAAGCAAACATACAAGTTCAGAGAGCACCTCAAGAACTCTACAGTTCAGTCCTGAACTATGTACTGTATATTTTCTTCTATTGGAATCATTATTTTCTATTTCACATTAGCCTCTTTCTGCCCTTGATATATTTAGAAGTCTCACAAACAAGGGTAGGAGGAAGATAATTAAAGTCTACTGCTTGAGAATCCAGAGATGTTAAGCATCCATCAACACTACCAGTCATAGATGGCTGATCATTTTGTTTCATTGCCTACTAGAACAGAAGGAGACAAAATAGGACAGGAGAGTGACATTTGCAGGCAATGGCATATTTAATTAGCACAAATATAAATCCAGAAAATGTGTGCAGTAATATTTAAACAACATTACGGGCAATTGCAGTGATGCTGACATATTACGCAGAAATCTTGTGTCTGTTTATGCATTGCCAAAGATTAAAGTTATTGCAATCAAAAGGGCTTTTTTTGTTTCTCATCATTTGTTGCCTAGCAGCTGCATTTACTCCTTTGGAATAAAACTTGCATGTTCAAAGGTAGTATACTTGACTTATACTTAACTACTTCTAAGATTAAAATTATAATTATCCACCAGTTCCACTGCTTTCACTATGACTTATTTGAAAACAAGAATTTATGATGAAGTGGCCAAACACATTGATTTTAATGTGACAACAGAGCTTATATTAATTTTTTACCCTGAACCTGTGCTACAGATTGGAAAATTTGCCTGTAGTAATGACATGGAATACTCAGAGTTACAACTATGAAACTAACAGCATAATTTAAACTGTTTGTAGGAAAAATATATGGACATTGCTGTTTTGATCTAACATAGTGGTATTTTATATAATTGGCATGGTAGCTTAGTCCTCATATATTAAAAATTGGCATTAGGTAAGTTTATGCATCAGCAAATTCTTTCCAAAAGAGTAATATGTTACAAAGAGACGAATAAAGGAAATGAAAAAATATTGTGTATTTTGGGATAGCAGCAAGATAAATCAAATTTGCTGGAAAGCAAATTTAATGTATAACTTAATGTACCCGTATTTTAATAGCTTCTGCAAAATTGTTGATAATGTCCGTATATCTCCATCAATACATTCAAGTACTGGTGTCACTTATTTCAATGATAAAATGACCAGACATTATATATTATCCAGATAATATTACACATTCTTAATTCTGTTGGTGGTTCATCCTTGATTTCAATAATTAATTTACCTGTAAGACAAAACCTTATAGAATATTGCTAGACATTCTTGAATTATAAAATACTAGGCAAACAATTCTTCTATGTCTATTTCAGGCACTGAATCCATTTCATGAGTTGCCCACTCATAAAGTAAATTTCCAAACTGGTGTGATCAGCCCAATAAAGTTTTTACTTTATACTAAGCTATGTTAAGACAAACAATATGGCAAAAGCATTGAAATATTTTTAGTGCAATACAAAGCTTAACGTTGAAAGCATTTTTCTAAATTCATAATATATTGGGATGTTGCAGGACAAATATGGAATACTAGCTAAAATTGCATATCCCCTCTTTTCTACTCAATCTTAGCAGGAAAAAAAATCATTTGATTTATGGACCATATTCAGTCATTGTAGTTTGTGAACTATGATTTATGGGTTAGAGTATGTGTGAACATGTAGCTTATTTGACAAAACATGGTTTATTGTAATGTCTGAACCAAAGTGTCTGATATTATTTGAACTACAGACATGGCATGGCTTGGATTCAATATCTATCTAAACCATACATGGCTTATCTGGTCCTTTACAAAGATTTTTTTGTAGCAGGTCAACTATCCATGTCCATGAAGTCTGCAATATGTGGAAGCTGTAATAATGTATTTTCAGATTGTCTCTCTGCTCAAAATCTCTGATCAGTATTAATTGTACAAGAGACACATTGTGAAGAAGAATATAAGGCAATAGGCCGTATTTTATTTCTAGCTTTCATTTCATGCCACCATCATCATTAAACTTTCAGAGACAGGTCAGGTTATGACTCTAAATGATCAATATGGATAAAAATAATAATACAGAAACATTTCAAAATTACGACTCCTTAAGATCTCTGCAGCATTTATTGAAAAAAAAAACATAGTCAGAAACTTACTTTATCAGAAGGAAATTTCAGAAGTGGGATCTGTCAATCCAAATCCCAAAAAGTTGAACATTCCAAGACAAAAGAAGATTAGTTTCTGCTAGTTGAGAAACTATCCACATTTTCTTTGTGAATAAGTGTATTCTACAAAACCTCCTTCTAATCTGGGAAAATTTCAGAAAGAACCAATGGAAAGCCCAGGAGATTAACTTAATCAGACTTTCTATCAAAAAGGGATACAGTCCAATTTTAATAATAATGTTTGGTATAAACATGTGCCTCTTTGCAATGTAACTAAAGCTTATATTTGCAATTTGAGAATTCAGAAGCCTAGTAGAAATTTATTTTCATTTCTCATCTCAATGACTAGGTCATTCTGCTTCACAAGAAGAAAAACAAAACCAAGCAAAACAAAAACAAGAAAACAGAAAAAACATAATGCAAAATGGCATGAGATGAGCAATACAAATAATTTCTACTAGACTTCTGAGTTCAGTCAAATTCCGATTCATAAAGCTTTGTATGGAACTGTCCATGGTCCTGACTCACATTCTCTTCTCAGTTGAGTAATTCTTCTAAAATTACTGTAAGCAAGGTCATTAATTATCCAAAGACAGTAGAAAAAAAGAGGAGTGTTTCAGAAGTTGTAGAAATTATAGAAAGTCAGGATCCACATACTAAAGATGTCTAAATACTGGATAAAATAAAAGCATCAGGCTTAAGCACATCATTTCTATTTTGCTGTAATAAGTGGGAAAGAAATCACCCATTACTAAAAAAATTAATCAAAACAGAAATGATAGAAATGATCCTCCATCCTTATTCCAGGTCTTGATGAAGGGCCCTGAATGAGATGGTTCATCTACCTATAGATCTTTCATTTCACTTAATTCAACTAACTAACTATCATATTACTTGTCTGTACTGGTGTAGGGTTTCCCGCCTAAACGGGATTGGACTAGAAGACCTCCACGGTCCCTTCCAACTCTTCTCTTTTCTTCTCTTCAGATCAATAAATTTGTATGCAAGCATTTTAATCCTAATCAACACAACATATTTTACCAGGTCTATGTCTTTGTGAGCAGTACTTGATGGAATAATTGAGAAGAACAGCAGCAATAGCAAAATACTGAGATTGATGATAAAATAAAGGTTTCATTTATTTGTATCACATTTTCACCACATGCCCGAGCTTGCATTTTAGTGTTTAATTTACACTTGTTCCCCTTATCCAAGTGATGTCAAATCAAGTCTACCAAAGGCTATATATTTTCAGTCCATGGAAAACATTTCAATTGACTTCTGAGGATTTAAGATCAGGTCTCTAGAAAGATCCAATAATTTTGAATTTTAAATGTTCTAAAACCTATCTGAGAATGGGCTACATGCAATTCATCTAAGTTAACTTTCTTTTTTTCCTTCCTTCCTTCCTATTTATTTATTTTAATATATTATTTACAAATAAATAAATGTATCCAATTACATATTAAAGAAATTGCTTACAACATTAGCATTATTGTCCAGACGATCATTTTCATTGCATACCATTTTAATGAAAAAGTGAGGTTTACTGGAGAGAGCTCCTATGAATAAGATTCTATAATGATACTTGATAATAAAGTTATCTTTACTTTCAATGCCTTTCTGTATCTGTCTGTTTTTGCTATGGTAAATTCCTGAACGTAAGCAATAGTAGGAAAAAATATAAAAGGTCAGAATAAAAACTGCTCAAATGTGGCAATATAAATATAAATACAAAATGGGCTATATTTGGTTTTTGCTCCCTTGGCTTATGGAATAAGATTGAACAGACATATATACAGTAGTATTGCTTTAATGCAGTCACTCAATAGTTTTAAGAATTTGCTGAGTAACATAGTCTTTGCTTGGGATGAGCAAAAGATTGGGAACTCATTTTAATTTATGGAAATTTATACAACTCCAAACCAATTTGAAGCAATTTAATCAGGAGTACATCCATCTTGAGGAGAGATTCTTCAAGGTTGAAGTTTACAGGGGAAAAAAGGACCATTGAAGGTCTTCCATTAGGCATATTAATTCACTATTAGGCATTATAAAAACAATGATATTAATAACTATAATAGGGATTAGGGAAGGATTCATTTTCAATGTGGGGTATTTACCACTGTTTTTGAGAAACTTTGAATATCAGTAATACATAATTTAGGTCTAGGCTCAGTGGATGGTGATATTTTTAGAAAGTTTATCTGCACCTCATTCACCAAGGACATTGTGCTATTTATAGATTTTAGAAAACTGCTGAAAAGAAGGGGATAGGGAGTAGGACTATATTAAACTTTGAAAGATTCAGAATAATTTATTTTTAGTGTGGCAATTTTAAACAGACTAAAGTTCAAAAGATAGTTGTGAGTTCTGGGTTTTGTTTTTTATAAAGAGAAAATATATGTATACCTGTAAGCAGATATATTTTTGTCATGCCTATCTACTACTTCAGTGTTTGGAGGACCTAAGAGCTTGTAACAATTGTAGTGAAGAAACTTGTGGTCTATTAAAGCTTATGGGATAATAAATGCATTGAAGAGGACAAAATACTTTTGCATATTTTTTTCTGTCATAGATTAACTTGGCTACTTATCTTCAGATGAGTTTATTTCTATTTATTTGGAAAATTTATATTGACATCTACTCACTCATGGCGACTCAAAGTAGCTTACAGGAAATAAGGAGTTCATTTACAGGAGTTGATTCTGTCACATTTATATGGCCATGATAATATTTAATTCTGTGCCAAAATCTGCATTAGCTGAAGATAAAGGTTTCCCTTGCCCAGTCATGTCCAACTCTAAGAGATGGTGCTCATCTCCATTTCTTAGCTGAGAGAACAAGCATTGTCTAAAGACACTTCCATGGTCATGGAGCCAGCATGACTACATGACAAGGCACATGGAATGCTGTTACCTTCCCATTGAAGGTACTTGCATCTGTATGCTTTAGAACTGCCAGGTTGGCAGGAGTTGAGGCACAAACGGGAGCTCACCTCCTTTGCAATGTAGAGATTATACGTGCAGGCTGGTTAGTTGGCAAACCACCAGCTGGACCATGTGAACTTTAGTCTCCTATCTCT
>JANHFL010003738.1:358785-375500 GCA_032468155.1 Oxyrhabdium leporinum | reverse complement strand
ATCTTTGTTACATTTAGCTAATATTAGTGTAGATAAAATATTATCAATCTTATCTATTACATTTAACCAATTTACAATTTATTGATCACCATATTACTTATTGAACTTATAAAATTATTTTTATGTCAGTCACCATATTCTATATATTATATTTTTAATACAAATAGGCTATTATTAATCATCTCTATTACATCAATATGCATTTCTTCATATTAAATTTTAATTTGTTTAAAAATATATTTTTCTTGACTAAAACATGGACATGGGTGCCCTCACCTTCTCTGGCCAAGCTACTGCCCCTGAGCCCGCATAGGTTTGAGATTGGCCAAGACTGGCTACGATTGTAAGATTGGCCTTAAGTTGGACATCTGTATAACATGGAGATATAGCTCACCAGCATTCTTTTTGTGGTTAAAAAGAAAGTGGACTCCTCATTTGTACTTTTTGGCAATCTGCTGGATTTTAAAGGACAAAATACAAATGCTTAAAATAATTTACATACAATTTCTGAAACTACTACCTACATGGACTTCAAACTGGCCTAAAGAACAATTGTGCCACTGAAAAAGACTTTGTCAGGATTGATGTTGGCTGCCAGGGGCTCAAAGCTATATAACAGGCTCTGTGACTGCAGCTT
Organism: Oxyrhabdium leporinum; assembly: GCA_032468155.1. Lineage (NCBI taxonomy): Eukaryota > Metazoa > Chordata > Lepidosauria > Squamata > Cyclocoridae > Oxyrhabdium > Oxyrhabdium leporinum. The sequence goes on along the minus strand of JANHFL010003738.1, from coordinate 374,863 downwards.
GCCATACAAATGTAAATCCCATAGCCTTTAAACTTTCATAGAAAACTCTGGATGAAAGCACCCATAAACTTCTTCTTAAAGTTAAAAAAGGAACAGGAAGCCTATCAGAATCCCATAGGTACAAACTTTTTATTAGGTTGGGGAGTCCATTTAACTTTGCATTATGGTGCCAGGAAGGTCCAGAAAAAAAAATGCATTTCATCATTAAACAGAATCAATAAAACATGATGAATGCAATTGGAGCAATTGGAGATGTAATAGTTTTCCTTTTTCGTCTCCATTTTTTTCAATTGCTCCTATTCTTGTAGGAACATTGGTGTGATGTAGGCTCTGGTAATCTCAAAATCAGGGGTGGGCTGCTGTGGGTTCGTGAGGGTTTGGGCGGACCCTTAGTGAAGATTCTGCAGGGTTTGCCGAACCCCCAAATCCCACTCCTGACTGGCCCTGCCCACCCCACCCTGCCCCTCCCAGGAGTCTCCATGCAGCCCATTGTGGATGCATATAAGTGCAGGGCGCGTGTGGAGGCTCAGGGAGGGAGAAAAACAGGCCTCCCGGAAGTTCTGGAAATAGACCCGTTTTTGTCCTCCCGGTGGCTCGATGAAAGCGTCCAGAGCCCAGGAAGGTGAAAACGCCCCCTCCCCTTGGTGCAGGACCAGGCCATGCCCACCATGGCCATGCCCACCCAGCAACTGGGCAGCGAACCCATTGCTGACGTTTTTGAATCCTACCCCTGCTCAAAATCCAATACAATGATCCTTTTGGTGGGACAAACTGGAGCTGACTCAGGAGGCAACAGCATGAACAATGAACTTTCAGGTACAATATCACTTGTGGATTGATCAAAAAGAAAAAGAAAAAAGAACTAGTTCCTGGTTGCATTCTGGGCTCAGCTACAGTGTAGAAATACTTACCATGTTGTAGAAAGATATGTGACTTTGTTTATATGTGTGTTTTGTTTACCTGACACTTTTAGATCTCCGTAAGGACACTTTATATGGTTCTCACTATTGATACACTTAACATGACTAATACAGGTAGTCCTTGACTTATGACCACAACTGAGCCCAACATTTATGTTGCTAAGCGAGACATTTGTTAAGTGACTTTTGCCCCATTTTACAACCTTTCTTGCTCCATTTGTAACGTGAACCACTGCGGTTGTTGAGTTAGTAACATGGTTGTTAAGTGAATCCGGCTTCCCCATTGACTTTGCTTGTCAAAAGGTCACAAAAGGGGATCACCTGACCCCAGGACACTGCAACCGTCATAAATATGAACCAGTTGCCAAGCGTCCAAATTTTGACCACATGACCATGGGGATGCTGCAGCGGTCGTGTGAAAAACGGTCATAAGTCACTTTTTCAGTCCCATTGTATTTTCGAAAATTCACCAAACAAACGGCTGTAAGTCAAGGACCACCTGTAATTTTACATTGTGGGTCTGAACTCTGGAGAAAAAAACAGAATGCAGCTGAAACTGACACTGAAACCCTGCAATAGTTTAGGAGAGGGCTTAAAACATTTTCATTTACCTACTTTAAAACAAGATTTTGTTTTTATATTATATATGGAGCTGCCTAGAATCATTAATGGGAGAGCGTGGCAAAGAATTGCTTTAAATGCAGTAGAATAAAACTACAGTTTAGGAGCAATGATTGTAGAGGTCTTGACAGCCCCCCCCCAAAAAAACTTTGACTTACAACCATTCATTTAGCAAGTATTTGAAACTACAATGGCACTGAAAAAAGTGACCTTTGACCACTTTTCACACTTATTTGTAATGGTTGTGGCTCCCAGGGTCACGCGATCGCCATTTGCAATTTTCCCAGCTGGCTTCCAACCAGCAAAGTTAATGGGGGAAGCTTGATTCACTTAACAACTGCAGTGATTTGCTTAACAACCATGACAAAAAGGTCATAAAATTGGGCATGACTGGCTTAATAACCCCCTTGCTTAGCAGAGGAAAATTTGGTCCCAATTGTGATTGTAAATTGAGGTCTACTTGTATTTTCTTCTCCCTCCCTCCCTCTCTGACGGAGGGAGAGAGAGAGAGAGAGAGAGAGAGAGAGGGAGGAAGGAAGGAAGGAAGGAAGGAAGGAAGGAAGGAACTCTCGTTTATGCAAACTAATATAAATGTCGAATCTGCATGTGACATTTTTGCATAGTTGTTGGCAATCATGGATATCTATTGGCCTCTTCTTTGCAACAACAGAGTAAGATTTTTTCATAAGCCAGCTGAGCACCACTGTCACCTACTACAGATGGAACTCAGCAAAGAGTTCTAATAGAGATCTGGGATGCAGTACTGTATTATGACTGCCTATTGAGGTGGCACTCTAACTGACAATCATGAAAAGTAAAAAAAATCAATAAATTACAGATGGCATTCTTTGGGACCCTGGAGGGAGATCTAAAATACTGGCATGCTTTGGCCTCTTAAGAGCTGGCAAATGAAGCAAGCCTTCTGTTACACTAGTATTAAAAAGAAGCATATAAACTAAAACTGTTAAAGACCAAGATGATCTGCCCCTGACTGTGTTTTTTTTTAAATCACCAGCTGTCCACCCATGAAACTACAGCCTCAAAATGAAACGGAGGGTTTCCAATGTTCAAAATAAGGCTATGGTTGTAAATTATGGGGGGGGAATAAATGTAGAGTCTTGTAGATATTTCCTCTTTCTTTAAGTAATGTCTAGAGAGCCTCTTACAGTGACAAAGAATCGTGCAGGGCCCCCAGGCTCCATTTTTTCTGACAGGGGGCTGCAGAAGGCCATCACAGCTGAAAACGGAGTTTGGGCGGGCCACAAGCAGCCTCCCTGAGCTCCGTTTTCATTGGCAGAGGGCTACAGGAGGCCATTGCAGCTGAAAACGGAGCCCAGGTTCCATTTTCGCTGGCAGAGGGCTGCAGGAGGCTGTCGCAGCCAAAAACGGAGCCTTGATGAGTGATGGCCCCCCTGGCCACCCCAACCCCCCCAAGGTCAAACACAACCCTGATGCAGCCCTCAATGAAATCGAGTTTGACACCCCTGCTATAAGATAATTTGCTTGGTTTTGACTGAATGTGCTGCATAAAACTGCTTGATATGATTCATAGGCTTTAAACCATGGTGTTGAATTATGACCAGGAGACCTCCATTTAAGTCCACCTTCAGCCACAGATATTTACTGGGTAACTTAAAGCCCTTACTATCTCTCGGTTCAATCTACTTCAGAAATTGTAACTGTGGAGATAAAATGAAGGGAGAACCTGATGCAAACTTCCAGAAGTTCTTGGAGGAAAGGCAGATATACAGTAAATCAAATAACTGAGTAAACTATGTCTTAGTGCAGTATATCCGTTTAGTTGTGGCTGACTCTACTAGTTAACAAAATTGTTGCTTTAACCCATTGTGTGGCACAGCTATTGTTTGGAATTATGCAGCCATCCTCTACTAGAAAAAAAGGTTTTGAAAATCTATTTTACATCTTGAATTCCCAGGGTAGTAGATAGCCCTTTCCTTGATTCCAAATAGCTGAAAGTCTACAGACTGATTTTTCTTTAAAAAAAAACACTTTAATGATTTTTCATTGTTAACATATGATCACTCTTTCTGCTCTTTCTGTTTGTTGCTCTTTTTACTACCCCTGTGACATTATGTCAATCAATATATCTGGCTTGGATTTATTCTCATTGTTTTTACATTAAACAAATTAACAGATCAGTCAAATCTGATAAGAAGCATGTAACGTGGGCTGGTTTGCTTTTCTACAAATAATTATATACCATGCACTTTCATCCTCACTTTGGTGCTTCCAATATGGGGGTGGGGAATCCTCAAATTTATTGAGCGATGAGAAAAATTTCCATTCTGCTTTTAGACAACAAAGCACATATAATTGTGTTGTAATAAAGAATTGAGTGATACAAAATACAATCTTCAGAAAACAAAGTTTATTTCAAGTGCAGCTCATTACAAGCAAAATTGTATAAACACCATTTCATTCATTTCTAATTAAAATAAAATCCAGTGTTTATCATTAGTTATATATACATATATTTAAGAATTTTCCTTGTCACTTTCAAGGTAGGAAATGAGTTAGGGAGACTTGCACATATAATATATAACTTTAGCATTTTAGAATTAAACATTTCAACTGATTTCTTTTTTCTCTCTCCCAGGGAGGTTGTAATCCTTATTTTAAAATATTTTAATAAATATTTAATACATATTTTTTAATGTTTGTAAGCCACCCAGAGTCACTTCTAAGTGTGATGGGCAGCATATAGTTCTAATCAATAAACCAGGGCTGTCAAACTCACATCGTCACAGCGGCATCACATGATGCATAGGGACTTTTCCCCTCTTCGCTAAACCGGGCAGGGGCAGGGCCAGCACATGACACATCCGGCCCGTGGGCCATGAGTTTGACACCCCTGCAATAAACCAACAAAATGTAAAGTCTAATTACTGTTCATGTCAAAGAGAAAGTGACAGACAAGATTTGTATTGCAAATACAACTTCTGACCAGTGGTTACAATTTTCATTTGCCTCTGAAACCCTGAAAAGCAAACATAGCCAAACACATTTTAGCCTCAGTCTCTTGGTTTCTCCAATAATCAGCTTTCCAAAATGGACTTCACCCAAAAACAAAAGAAAACAGCAATCTGACTGTCACTCAATACATCTATTCCCTTGTCTTTGTTTATTGGCTTCTTAAAAATTACAAGATGTTCTAATCCAGACAGTACATGTCCCAGATATTGTATGGAACATCAAACCCATATGCCCTACTCTTTAAAAGAACAATGCTGGGGGAGAAGGTCCTTTGGAATCCAAAACAATGAAAAAGATCTTTTGGAATCCAATACATAAAAGTAAACAATTGACTGATGGCAGGGGGCTCACCACCCCCAGGGGTGGGGTTCAGCCAGTTCGGACCAGTTCAAGCAAACCGGTAGCTCTGACGAACAGCTGGGCCCACCCACCTACCCCTGCGCTTTTCTCTCCTTTATCCTCTCAGCTGATTCGCATGGCAGAGTGGATTGCCATGCCTCAGCTGTAGTTACTCTGTTACTACATAGAAGGCAAGCTGGTTGTTTTGAAGCTGCGCATGCGTGACAAGCAACAATCACTGAACCGGTTGTGAGACCACTTGAAACCCACCACTGACCACCCCACCCCAAAAGTACCTGTCAGCAGCTTCTTAAAATGACACACAAGCACAATGAAGGGGTGAGGGCTTTTGGGTTTACCAGTTTTCAGACCAGCTGGCAGCTCAGTGCCTGATATGGGGGTTTAAAGCTTCCTAGGAAAGCATCCAACCTGTGGTCTGATCAAGGGGTTAGTGAGGCTGCTTGGCTCAGCCTTTTCTCTAAAACCTCTTCCTGCAAGAATGTGAAGATTATTATGCTACCTTCTCAGTAAAAGTTTAATCCAGCTATCAGTGAATGTTCACCAAGATTCATTATTTTTGAATAGAAATAGATTTAGAGAAAATAAATCTTGGAAAATTATAAATGGAATAAAAATCCAGATGGATTTGAAATAAGATTTTGGAATTAATCATAAGAACCTTTCATGTGGGAAAATGCTTAAGTTTTGAGTTCTCTTAAAAAACATGATAGGATAAGACTTTGAAGGTTTGACACTAGAGGGAATTAAAAGGAACTAAAGATTACAATTAAAGGAAAAGAACAGCCTTCCTAAATCTGATGACTTTCACCTATGTTGAATGTCAGTATTCCAGCCAATTTGGATTTTCACTTTAAAAAGTGTTTTGCTGAACTATGCAAATAGATATAACAAATGCAGACAACTTTATTCATATTATGGACCATGTTTGAGAGATATATTAAACTATGGAACTTATAAATATTTGAGAGCCAGTTGGGTGTAGCGACTAAAGCATCAGCTAGAAACTAAGAGACCATGAATTTTATCCCAGCTTTACTACAAAGCCAATCATTTTTTTCTCAGTCCTAGAAAGGAAGCAACAGCAAATCTCTTTAAAAAAAATCTTTCCTAGAAAACTGCAGGGACCCATCCAGGCAGTCTCCAAGAATCGAGCATAATTTAATGGAAAGAAAAATATATATTCAAAAAACAATTGCATGAACGCATAATTATTCTGCTGTCTGGGAATGATGGGGACTGTAATTCTGCATAATTTGGAGGAATCCAGATTCTATACTGGATACCATTGTGTGATAGCAGAAATAATTGTGGAACAATGCGCAGACATCATCTTAATGTATATAAATTTGTTTTTAGCTTAGTGTATTATGTATGTGTACAGTCACAATATATAAAATATGGCTTATGAATTGGCATTTTATTTGTAGCAGCCATCCGGGGGTTTTAGTATATAAGCTTACTGCAATACGTAAACCCACCATAGAGTGAACATCCAGTTCATTTGTTTATATAAGGTGTAGAAATGGGGATTTCTGCCAAATGCAATATTTTCCCTTCCTCAGTGAAATTAAAAAAAGGTTGGACATGACAATTTGATTTGTTTTGGTACAATGGCAACTTTTAAAGACACAGCACACAGCTGCTCTTCCCATAGACCATGCCTACATTTGCACAATCATTCCTCAACAATGGCAATTTTCCTCTGATCTTCATGGTGTTTGCCTTCAAGTCATGTCCGATCCATGAGTAGATAGGGTTAACTCATTTTATCTGTATTTCTAGTGAAATATTGTTTCCTCTCTTATTCTGGCATTATCCAATGGCAGCTTCATGCTATGCAAATTCTATTATGCTTTCCTTCTTCTCTTACCTTAGAGGGAAGTCGAGTCACCAATACCAGGAATAATCAGAGGAGCAATGCTTATCAAAGGTTTAAAGCTGATGACCCTGTAGTTAAGTGGAGTATTGCAGGCAAACTCTGCCCACAGCCTGGAATTCAATCCTGACTGGGATCTATGGGGTGGTATATAAGTCTAAATGCTATTGCTATTCATAATGGCCTTCTTCTGCCACAAACTGTTGTTTAACTCCCTAGGTAGCTAGATACGGCTGTTTTAATCACTTCCCCACTTCTTGTGCTTGTTGCTACTTCTATGTGACCAAAGGGAAGTTTCATGATATTTTTCAACATTTGCGGAATTTTGGGTGGATGAATGGATTGCTATCACAAATCTGCTATTGAGCAGATTTGAAACATGCTGCCAGACTAGTCAGAAGTATTTTTTTTAACTGCCTTGCTAGTGTTTTTTGCTAGGGATGTGCTGAAGACAGAAGGCAGCAAAACCAGAAGATTTATCTAGTAGCTTCGCAAATCACCTAAGGCCCAGCACTTTCAGGCAATGCCATTTGGCAGTCAGTCAGAACAGATGCAATGGAGGCAGGATAGCGGGCAGCAAATTCCATGCCAAGTTTTGATGGTTCCCCCCCTCTCCCCACCTTGACTTGGATATGAATTTGGGGGAAAAGCCCATTATGTGCAACCCAGGTTACTGAGTTTGAAACTGAGCTGACAGGAGATAGTGACACTTTGTGAATATTTTAGCAGGGTTGAAAATGATGCCTCTTTCAATGTTATGTTTTTAAAACGCTGGAGGAATATTGATTAAGCGCTTTCCATGCTGTCACTCTTTTTAACTATCCAAACCCTTGGAAACAGTTTGAAAGTAAATTTTGCCTACTTGAAAATGCTAGGAATAAGGTCTAAATATAATTATCCCATTGCTGTAGATTTTGCCTCAATAAAATAGCTTTGTATCTTTTCCATACTAAGGAAATAAGGGAGAGGGGGTACGAGGGGAGCTCCAAGCAGCCTAAGGCTTTGCACAGTTTGGTAACGCTTGGACTCCTGAATTTGGGGTCATGACTATGCAGTTAATGTTAGAATGGAATAGAAGTAGAATAAAATACCAGACTTGGAAGAGACCATGGAGGTCTTCTACTCCAACTCCCTGCTCAGGCGGGAAACCCTATACCATTTCAGACACAAATGGTTGTCCAATGTCTTCTTAAAAACTTCCACAGTTGGAGCATCCACAACTTCTGGAGGCAAGCTGTTCCAGTGATTAATTGTTCTAACTGTCAGGAAATTTCTCCTTAGTTCTAGATTGGTTCTCTCCTTAATTAGTTTCCATCCATTGCTTCTTGTCCTGCCTTCAGGTGCTTTGGAGAATAGCTTGACTCCCTCTTTTTTGTGGCAACCCATGAGATATTGGAACACTGCTATCATGTCACCCCTAGTCCTTCTTTTCATAAGACTAAACATACCCAATTCCAGCAACCGTTCTCTATATGTTTTAGCCTCCGGTTCCCTAATCATCTTTGTTGCTCTTCTCTGCACTCTTTCTAGAGTCTCAACATCTTTTTTTACATTGTGGGGACCAAATACATGACAAGTCACCTTTGAATTGAACACTTAGTGACTTCATGGACAGGCCTTGTGGGCCTTTTTTTTTTAGCAACATTATAGATGTGGTTTGTCATGGAGTCTCTCTGGGATGTTTTTCCAATTCCCAACTAATCCTATACAGTAGTTCTCAACTTACAACAGTTTGTTTAGTGACTGAAGTTACAACAGCACTGAAAAAAGTGACTTTTCACACTTTTCACACTTAAAACTGTTGTAACATCCCATGGTCACATGATTTACATTCAGATATTTGACAACCGACTCCCATTTATGACAATTGCAGTTTCCCAGAGTCACATGATCCCCTTTTGAGACCTTCCGACAAGCAAAGTCAATGGGGAAGCCAGTTTCATTAACAACCATTTTACTAACTGGATGAGAAGCAAAACGTCTTCAAAAGAAAAACAAGAAAGTCCAGTTGCCTCTTGGAAAAAAAGCAGTGATTCGTTTAATAATTGTGGTAAAAAAGTTGCAAAATGGGGGCAAACCTTACTTAATAAATTTCTCACTTAACAACATAGATTTTGGGCTCAATTGTGGTTGCAAGCTGAGGACTATTCAAATCTGCTTAGCTTCTGAGCCTGGCTATTTTTGACTACGTTCCTGTGAGTGATATAGCTGCTACTCCATAAACATGTACACCTCCCCCCCCCAATAAACTTTTGTGAATTCCACGGGTTTTTCTTCTGAGTAAGAATTTCTAGGATTGCAAAGGAAAAAAAGAAGCGGCAAGAGACATTGTTAAAATGTTGGAGAAGGGATGAAAGGCCCAAGTTTAGTTTACAGTATTCTCAGCCCAGGGCAATCACACTCTCTCTTATTAGCCTAACCTGCCTGACAGGTTGCTGTTGTGTAGAAACAACACAAGGTGGGAAGGAGCAATTTATATGATACATTCAGTGGCTGTACAAAAGGCAAGGTGGAAATCTAACAAGAAAAATGGCAATCAAATAAGAGATGGGAGATACAAGGAATTTCTTGTTAAAAGGAATACTTCTGTGTGAACTGAATTATCAGTATTGCATGCAATCCCTCTTGTTGTATTGTATGTTATAATTAAATAATTTGAATCAAAACTTTGAAAAAAAAACCCCAAGTAGGGTGGTTGGTTCCTGTAGCTGCAAACTTCACAGTGTCCTAATGGAACCTTCCTCCCTTATCTATGTTCCAGATGTTAGAGATGAACATCTGGAATCTACAATTCATCCAAAGTTGAATAAATTGTGAAGAATAATTCGTTAAAAAATGAAGGCAAACATATTTATACTTTGCAAGGAACTTGGATACAAAGAGGCACAGATTAAAACAAAAAAATCCAATGGCAACAGTGTCTGCAGGAGATTTTTTTTAAAGTCAGGATTTATTTAACAAATCTTTATGGCTGCCTGTCTCATGTATGGGTGGTTAAAAGTTAACTACAGAATAAAAACAACCAAAACTGAATCAACATGAATAACATAAAATAACAGCAGTGGAGAACACTCCTGATGTCTCATATTTAAGGTAACCATGACCAACGAATGGGTTCACCTATAATATCAGGGCCCCAGCTTGATGGCAAACCCAAGTTTTTAATAAAAGGCCAGCAGGGTTGGGATAATTTTGAGGGGTGTGTATGATTTCCAGAGTGTGAGCATGACAGCAAAAAAGACCCACTTTATCTGGGTCCTGCCAGGTGGCACTTTCTCATGGATGGGATCTAACATGATAGATAGACACCAGTTGGGAGAGGCAGTCCCATAGGTACCCAGCTCCAAGCTTTGAAGAGTTTGAAATGTAACTACCAGCATCTTGAATTATACCTGGACGCACATTGGTGGAGCTAAAGTGAATATGGCCAAACAATAGGCAGATGATGACTTCAACCATGCAATTGAAGTCCTGTCCATCATCATAATCATTTAACGACCCTTGCAGGGTGGAGTCTGGGCATCTGAATGGAGCTAACAGAGTGTTTACTGGCTGAATTCCTTCCCTGATGCCAATGCGGAGATTTGTTCAGCAGATATATTCTCATTTTGCCCAGAAAGAGAAATATGTGCCTCTACCTAGGATCGAACTCACAGCCTCCTGATTGTGAGGTGAGAACTCCATCTCTAGGCCACCGCACCACTCCAACTGAAGTCCTATCCATGTCAGGTGTGAAAAATCTGGACCACACATTAAATTGCAGTTAAGAAAATGTCTATATATATAAGACTCCAGTCAACTAATGTTCAACACTAAACTGATGTTCAAAAAAAGTCAATGAAATTCAAGAGGAATTGAATTTAAACCATTTGATGGAATGTAACATTTCTAGGCTGATGACTTGCTTAACTCCATCCCCTGGTTCTGCCTTTTCCTCAACCAAATCTCCTTTTTACATGTCACAACACACATTAAAAAGAGTGAGGCTTTTCCCTCGCTATGGGCATCCATGCAATGTCATTTTAATGTAATGGAAGGTAGCTTCTTTCATCATTATGTTTTTCAAAGAATATATAAAAAAGTATATCTAAGAGTCATTGAAACCATTCATAACTATCCACTTTGGAGATAATTGTAATTGGTACTGAAGTGAATGCAACCTGAAGTCTTAATTTATGAGAAACACTTCATGCCCTTCACTTAAGGAACAAAGATAAGCTTGTTTTGATAAGATGGCTCCAGTCCCAGTGATGTTTGCTAAAAATAATCCTGGCACTTTCAGTGATGGGACATGAATTCTAAAAAGCCAATTTTTCTTGCTATATTTTGTCCTATAATGTTGGATTTCACTCAGGGAATGAATGAATTCTAATTTGGAAACAAATTCATCTTTTCTCTGCTGCCACATACTTTGCCTACTTTAAATAGGAAGCTCTCGTATTTTCAGCCTGGTGGTATGGCAATGAGAAATGAAATTCTTCTAATAGAGTTGCCATTGTAATAGCAAATTACATGACTTAAGAAGCAAGTCATGTTTCCTGATAAAAGAGAAGTATAAAAGATAAACAGTGCCTCATTACCAGGTGAAAGGCACTACAGCTGAAAAATTTCCTTTTCTTTTTATTTGCTTCTGTGTTAGTTCTATTTTTTTCTTGAAGAGAAGAGAGACCTTGAAAATTATTTCCTTTTTTTTCTACTTTATTTGGCTTTGAGAAATCCATGTGGCTTTCCTGGCTGATGCTGAAAAAGCTAAAAGGCTCAGACTTGGATACTACTTGGGAAGGAGACCACCAGAAGACCCTTGGACATAAACTACATCCAGAAGTTAAATGGTGTTTTTGAAGCTACTAAATCCTGCTTTTGAAAGGGCTGGTTGTAATAGACAGAAACGATAATCTTGGGGAACAGGAGGAAGAACCACAACCATGATAAAGATCTGCTAAAAGAAATCTGAGTCCTGGGAAGAAGTGTAATTTGAGAAAGCACCTGAGACATAACCCACCTTAGTTCTCATTAAGATAAAGAGAGGCAGGAGAACCGCACTCAGACTTGCATCATTCTGTTAGTATAATCTAATAATAATAGTAGTATTAGTTTGTGCATCTTTGTTTTCCAAGTTTGGTCTAACTGTAGAGCCATATTTGCTTTCATAACCATAACACTCACAAATACAGTGTTTGTATTATTGTTGTATTTTTGTCATTGTGATTCTAACAGCTACTGTTTGCCAATGTAATTTTGAAAAAAATGATAAAGCTTGGACACCACATAGAGGAAAGAAAATACTCCATCAATTCCCCCACTACTCTACCTCCAAAGAATCAGACATGTCAATAAATGAAGATAAAACTGTTGTTTTATTCGCTGCCACAGCACTTTGTACATCCATAGACCCAGAATTAGCCAAAGAATCTGTGACAGCAGTACTACACAGCACACCCTACTTCCTTCTAGCACTAATGATGCTACCTAGTTTGGTAATGAATTGTCCGCAAGACAATAACAAAGCTCACAGAGCACCAAGAATCAAAAGTTATCTTAATATCTGCATACCACTGAGATGATTGAGGCACTATAAATTGACTAAGCAAGCAAACAGTTTTGCTGTGGAAAGAAGCAATAAAAAACTAGTTGTGTATTGCTGCCAAGTAAATAGCATGGATGAGGTTGTTGTAATCACTAGGAGGTGAGTTAGTTTGATGGCATTTCCAAATGTACATTTGATTGTTAACAGGTCTATTTCTCAAGTTATTGAGTTCAAATATCTTATTACCATTAAGAAAAAAATTAGGAACCTGGCTCTATGTTGTGCTTTCTTTGACTTTTGGCTTAGCATATTTTATGAACTAAATCATAGTGATTTATGGCTTAGGACAGTGGTGTCAAACTCACATTGTCATGGCAGCGTCACGTGATGTATTGGGACTTTTTTCCCCTTTGCTAAACCAGGTGTGGGCGTGGCCAGCATATGACACATCCAGCCCACGAGTCAGGAGTTTGACAGTCCTGGTTTAGAATGTTGGGTGAACTTAAGCCATAGTGTTTTCTCAATAATTCGTGTTGAACAACAACAATTATGGTTAGTGTGATGGCTAGATCCAATGACATCATGAAACAAAATGAGTTCAAATGTGCCTATCGGTAATTTGCAGCAGTTCTCAGGTTTCAGATGAGACTTCACAGTTTGGCTGGAAAATAATCTATATATCATGTACATCTGTCTGTCTGTCTATATCTATCATGTCTGCATCCAATAATTATGATTCTTTTCAGTCCCAGTTATGGTATTATAAACAACAAAAAAAGAATGAACCTTATCTGGAAATAACATCACTGATCCAGAAAAAAAATATATCAGACCACCTGATTTAATTTACTCAGTTCAATCAATAATCATTTTCTTTAATCAGTACTTTTTTTTAAATTAAGTTGCATCCCTAATATACCTCAAAGCAAAGCAAAGCCATTGAACTTAGTGATATTTCTGACAAACATTTGACTATATAATATATCATGTATGATGTAAACATTTCAAACTAATTCTGGAGAAGTGTCAAAAATGAGGTGACGTACGATTTTCTATTGGTATTTAGTTAGTTGTAAATCTTTCCAGCTCTGGAGGGCTACAAAGCAATATGACTGTCAACTATAATTTGGCATTTCATCTCTTCATACAAATTGAAGTACTGCCTTCTCAGTAAAAGACAACTGCTGAAAACATCCATTTTCAGAAGAAATTGTCAACATATTTTATTTGGCTCAGATTTTAGAGAATGTGTTTTGTTCTTTGTACACTCTTCCAACCTGTCAAATCCTGTTTTGAAACATAAACGCTTTGGCTGGTTTCTCCTGCTACTTCACTCTGGTTTCACTCCTCCTTCTCCACTTTTTAATTGCAAATCCTCACATCTGGCATCCTAAGAATTGCTCCTTCAATCCGCCTTTACTGGGGAAACAACAAATCATCTGGTCTTCTATAACCACTAATTAAATAGCAGCTGCCTGCCTGTAAGTCACTCAGAAACAACAATTTGTCTTTCAGTTTTCATTCTAACTTCATCTGAAAATCAGAGCTTGAATTGTAGAAGTTCTTGGAAGTTGAAAAATGGTGCCACAAAATAGTGGAAACCAGTCTTCTTTATGCTCCTGTTTCAGAAATAGTCAATATTTTGTATACTACTACTATTACATTCACCTCAGAAGTATCTACCAAGGTGCTTCAAGGTTGAAAGGATTAGCCAGTGACATCAGCATTGCCCAGGGGACATTGAGGGAGCTCCTTTCATGTCCCTGTTATTTTTCTCACCAAAGTGGTACCTATTTACCTACGTGCACTTGCATGCTTTCAAACTACTAGGCAAGCAGGCAGGCTTTTGAGCTGTCGACCACTCAATGTATTTTGACTCAGCGTTTAACCACCTGAGCCTCCATGGCCCCTTTAGTATTTTATATTATAGAATATAAAACAAAGTATTTTCGAGTTGCTCAGTGCAGAAACTAAATTACCTGAGCCACTAAGCATGCTCAGTTTATATCATTTGTTTAAAACGTTGTTTAAAGATGACCCTCATTTTTTGGGGGGGTTTATTTCTGCAAACTACATGCCTCTAATGTCTCATGGAAGGTGCCCCTTCAGTTGTAGAAAAATATACATTTGGTGATCGTATTTGTAATGAGCGCCTGCCCGTGTAGGCAAGTGTTTGTGACTGTTTCATGTTACAACTTTATCCATTTCAGGCTGCAGCAGGTTAAAATACAAACCCTTGAGGATGATCTATCTGTACTATGCCACATAATACTGTGTGATGCCGTTCATCTTGAGCTGTGTTGTGTTTGGCTTGTCCAGAGCAGACAAATGCTGGTAAAACTTTGGCCATGATTGGTTCAAAATTGTTTATAGAATGTTATGCTCTCTGTTTGAAGATTATTTCTCCTGCTATTTGAGATAAGACTGTGGCTTCAACAGCTAGCAATTTCCAAAGTCCACTACAGAAAGAAGATAAAAGCTATAGTTTCCTCCTCCCTACTCTTGGATCCATCTCTGCAGTAAACATAACTCAACTCTTCTATAATCAGATTAGTCTGGCTAGGTAGGAGAGGAGAGGAGAGTGCCTAGCTTTTATAGTTGATTGCTGAGAAGAATAGAAAGAAAAGGAATAAAAAAAATTCTTTAAAAATGCAAAAGAGTGCTTTCCATCCAGCATGGTGAATTAATTCAGTAGAAAAAAAGAGAAGAGTGCTGGAAGGTCAGGAAAAGGTCAAGCTTATCATTGTTTGTTAACAATAACAACAGTTTATGGGAATTCATGTAATAGGACTGCCATTCAAGAAGGCAGGAACTTTGGAAGCAGGTTCAAGATGTGTGGACTTTAACTCCCAGAATTTCCCAGCTAGCATGGAGAATTCTGATAGTTGAAGTTCACACATCTTAAAGTGGCCAAGTTATTAGATAAAATATATTAAATGTTCAAATGGATTGCTCCAAAGTCTTTGGGGCCTGACTTTCTCTATGGTGAGGGATGGTTATTGTGTAATAGAGTCTTGTCTTTTACACTGAAGTCCCACATTAAAACCCCTTATTGCCAAGTAAAATATTAGGTCATGAGAAAGAACATTGTTTGAGTTTAAAAGCAGGTGTTGCTACTCAGGCCTTATCTCTGGCGAGATGGGTGGCATATAAGCTTAATAAATAAATAATAAATAATTGCCACGTGTACTTAGTAATGAAACACAGGCCTTGGCACCACCTCTGTTTCCATGACATGCTTTCATCTCATCCCATCCCATGAATGAAACAGATTTAAACCATCTATAGCTATGCTTGTGTACAGGTAGCCATTGACTTACAACAATTTGTTTAGTGACTGTTTATGACTGGTTTTCACATGACTGTTGCAGAATCCCCATGGTCACAAGATCAAAATTTCGATGCTTGGCAACTGGTTCATATTTATAATGGTCGTGTGATCACCTTTTGTGACCTTCTGACGAGCAAAGTCAATGGGGAAGACAGTTTCATTAACAACCGTGTTACTAATGTAACAGCTGCAGTAATTCACTTAACAACTGTGGCAAGAAAGGTCATAAAATGAGGCAAAACTCACAACAAATGTCTCGCTTAACAACAGAAATTTTGGATTAATTGTGATTGTAAGTCCAGAACTACCTGTCCTTTCAATTAAGGTAATAGCAGGGGTGGGTTGCTACGGGTTCGCTCGGCTTTGGGCGAACCTGTAGCTAACCAGTAGCTAATTTTATAGCGGGTTCATTGAACCTGTAAATCCCACCCTTAGCTGGTCCCGCCCAG
>JANHFL010003738.1:334878-346131 GCA_032468155.1 Oxyrhabdium leporinum | reverse complement strand
TGGGGGGTGGCCAGCTCAACGTCACTCATGTTGGGGTGCCTGTGGCAGCCCAAGCGCTCTGCCAGCGAAAACAAGATCCCAAGCTCTGTTTTTGGATGTGACAGTCTCCTGCAATCTTCTGCCAGCAAAAACATAGCTCAGGAGGGATGCCTGCAGCCCTCACATGCTCCATTTTTGGCTGCAATGGCTGCCTGCAGCCCTCCTGGGCTCCATTTTCACTGGCAGAGCTCCATTTTCAAATTTTAGATTTTACCACTGGTCCCCAGGCCTTGAGTTTGACACCCCTGTTCTAAAAGTTTTGCCTGAGTATGCCTATCTCTGGATAGCGACAAGTATCCAACTTGCTATCTTGTTTGCTGGAAGCCAGCAGTGCTGGCACAGAAAACTCCACCATTTAGGAATATCAAAAATAAGTTGGTGTGTTTCACTGAATATAGAAAGGCCTTTGATTGGGTAAAGCCGTAGAATATACTTAAAACAATGAGAATCCCAGAACGTTACATTGTCCTCACGCAAAGCCTATGTGAAAGCCAGGACATCACAGAACAGAGAGAGCGTGGTAAAATACTGACTCCAGGTTGGTAAAGGAGTGAGACAAGGATGTATCTTCTCTCCTATTTATTCAATTAATATGTTGGATATATATTCTGAGAAGCTGGATTGGAAGGCAATGAGTCTAGCAACCTGAGGCATTACCAAAGAACTAATGTGCTCTGGTGGGGGTGCAATGGCTCAGAGGTATGAAGATGCTGAGCACAGGTTCGAGACCTGAGTGCTGTGCAGCAAAGTGAGCTCTTGTTACTTGCCTCAGCTCCAGCCCACCTAGCAGTTCAAAAGGATGTCAGCTCAAGTAGATAAATAAGTACCACATCAGTGGGGAGGAAACATCACTCCGTGTGCCTTGGCAGATAGTCAAGGCACATGACCCTAGAAATGTCTTTGGACAATGCTGGCTCCCTCAGCTAAGAAACAGAGATGGGCACTGTCCCTTAGAGTTGGACATGACTGGACAAGGGAAACCTTTATGTGCTCTGAATGCCACACTGTAACTACGTACAAAACTCTTGTCTTCCCAATAAATATAATTTATTTGCCCATAAACATCAAGAGTGTAGGATACAGCTTAGACTGCTAATAAAAAGAAGCTGGGGATATGGATTTGCTTCTGAAGGGCACCAAGTTAAGGTGAGGCCATTTAGATATTATTGAGCCAGATGGCCCATTTGCCTGATGATAAGGCTATTAAGTGGATCCATTCCCTTTTACTCAAAGGAGAGCTGTGATACAGAATGTTCTTACTTGGGATTAAGCCCCCTGGATTTAGTCCAAACTACCTTTGAGTTAATTATTCAGATGCTCAAAATGTATGTTGCAGTAACGCTTACCTCGTTAATCTCAGAACAAGTGTTGAAAATTGCTTCTAAAGAAGATACCTTGCATAATTGGACAAAGCATCGCAATGTTTTGATGAAGTCCTTCCATAAAAGTAGTTTAAGAGTCGTGATGCTCAGTTACTGAAAACATTTTAACAGCAACATTTCCCTGTGCCAGTCTGCAGGGAAAGCAGCTAGTGATGGCAAAAGCATTTTTATTACCTTCAGATAATAAGTCTCTAAGAAAGATGTATCAAAAAACAGGACTAGCAATTTAAGTCCTGAGAAGCAGATATGGTCCCTTGTGCAGAGACATATTTATATGTTTATCAAACTTCTACCCCAATATGACTCAACAACTCTCAGTGATTTCCATAATATATAATGTAACAAAATAATTACAGCAGGGGTGTCCAACCTTTGCAACTTTAAGACCTGTAGACTTTAATTTCCAGAATTCTCCAGTCAGAGTGGGAATTGAAGTCCACAAATCTTAAAGTTGCCAAGATTGGATGCTGCTGGATTAAAGGAGATGCCAATTGAACATTAAGAAATCTTCCTGAAAGTAAAAGCAATGCTACCAAAGATCTAGAGAGGAAGTAGATTCTCCTTCATTGGATGGGCACCATACTTTAGATAGTAATTGCTGGGAAATGACTCCATCTGGGTCCACCACTTTCTGGTTCTCCTTTGAGTTACTTGACCATCTTGGTGCATAGAATGGTGGTGAGCTCTTAGACTGATCCAGCAGCATTCCTCTGTTCTTATATATATCAAAAACATTTGACAAGGAAGCCAAAGAATCAGGCATTTTCTTCACCCTGAAAGGCAGAACAAAGCATACAATTGAACTTAGCTAGTGACAACGCTGCTCTGGAGTTTAATTAAACAGGCTCAGAGTTGTTAGGTGTAGCAAAGCACACATGATTTGTAGGTCCCCTGCAGTTCTATCTTTTGAAAATTAGAATTTCTTCAAGGAGGCAAAGGGAATTGAGGAGGGGGAAGTCCCTGGCAAGCTTGCCTAATTTTTTTTCAGTACTATGCAGAATTCCTGCTGTCCTTTCTGACACCCATACCAGCCTCTCACCATTATTAAGTTTTAAGCCCAGCAGGAATACAGCCTTTAAAATAACATATCGCACACAAAGTGGTGGGAAGGCAGAGATGTCATTAAAGTACATGGGTTATTTAAAAAAAAATATCTACAGCTGTGTAATTGTAAGCTTTGGGATAGGAAGAATGGCTGCATTTCTCCTCAGTGCCATTAAAAAAAAAACTTTGTTCAATGGGGGGGGGGACTCATAAACATCCAGGCATCATTCAGTGGCAAAAGGGACACATTACCCATCAAAATAGTCCATCTGTTCCTGTCTGCTGCAGTTTAATAAGAGGTTAAGTGGTAAAGGAAATGTTGGGGAAATGCATTGAAATGTATTGCATCTCTGACAAGTGTTTGAAAAATCAACCTCTTGGCAATTTTGTTGTCAGATGTTAATAGAATTCAAGAGACTAAATAACCATCGCGGATCAATTTCTTCAGCTGTTTTTCTCTGAAAAGAGGTGGAGAAAAAGTTAGGAACATATATTGTTCCTTGGCCAAGGCAAGTATTGAAGTCAACAGTTTATGGATCCATTATTAGTTTGTGAATCTATCACAGTGGGGAGGAGAAGAATGTGCAAAACATATTGCAATGGGAGAAAATATCCCAAACTTGACCCTCTCTAAATCACTTTAGGATAAAGGCAGGAAGGCAGAGAGGCAGCTTCAGAGTTGCAAAATTCTATTACTGTAACCCTATATTAAAATTAATTTTTAGTATTGATAGCTTTGGTGTTCAAATCTAGTCTCCCCCAAAGGACTGATGGAGTAGGAAGAGAAGGAAGAGGGGGAGGAGGAAAAGGAGGAGGAGGAGCAGGAGGAGGAGCAGGAGGAGGAGGCGCAGGAGGAGCAGGAGGACGGTGAGAGGGAGGAGGAGGAAAAGGAGGAGGAGGAACAGGAACAGGAGGAGAAAGAGGAGATGCACTGCCATCCATCCCAGTGAGTAGATATTTCTGCAAACTACTGTCTTGGTGCCTTTTGACTTTCTCCCTCATAGGAATTTTTAATTGTTTAAAAATCAACTTAATAAAAAGCTGGAAAAGGAACCCATGGGGCAAATTTGCTAAGAAAGCATTGTGACTTACGTACAGTACCAAACCCAGAAAATATGACTTCAAAAATTGATTCAGAAAAGCTATATCACATGGATGCCATACACTTATTAAGAAATCCTCTCACGGCTTCCTGGACAAAGAAATTGAATGGATTGTTTTTCTTGATGTTTCCAGCAAGAGGGGAAAATAATGCAATATTTTCTTAAGGCTAAGATTGCTCCTCTAACAGTCACAAGAGCAATGTCATCATAAAGGATCCATTGGAAAAGCTTTCTCAGTTTCCCGGGATTTAGTTGAAGTGTGAGAAAACAGGGAAACTGAAGATTGCTGAAGAGAAAATTGTCCAATGACAACTTTCACTTGTCCAGTAAATTCTAAAAATATGTCCAGCCAAATATATTTCTTGGCCATCTGATTATCATGTTCTACTCGTGAAAATCTCTCTAATGTTTTATTCTCTTTTAAAAGAATGTCACTAAATTGCATGAGAGCAGGTAGAAAAAACACCATGGAAGTATATATTTGTCTTTATTTCTAGTAATAAAGGCAAATAAACCTCTAAGTCCCGATGGCTGATTGATGCTATCCCAGCGATCGGGCTTTCGTTGGCATCCTGTTGATCACTGAATGTTGGAGTAGATGGGCTTTTGATCTGATTCAGAACATCTGTTCTTAGGCTGTTATGCAAAATCCTTTGTAATACAGACAAAATGTTCTAAGACTAAACAAATTCCACTAAAACTAATGAGAATGATTAGGCATACTGAAAAAGGACTGTGGGAGGCGATCAGAACTGAATTTTGTATATAAATAAAGAATCAGAACTCAATATGACATTGTGGAGGTTGAGTTGGATCCCTTAGCAGCCATTATTCATAATAACATGGATGGGAATAATAGCACTGATTAATTAGAAAGATCTGCCCACCAGCTCTATATGTGCACCTTTGTAGGGTTTAGTCTTATGCAAATTTCCCAACAAATGTTTTGTTTGTTAACTATTAGCAATTGCTATCAGAATATTTTCAACTAAAATGATATCCCTCTGTGATTAAGGGGTTAGAGACATACATGGTAGAATATGGGCAGAAAACAAAGCCACAAGCTTGCGCTAATCAAAAATATATTCAATTTTAGAGTAGAAGAGTATTGGTAAATATATCAATTTTTTATTAAGTGATGTGCAGTTGATAAGAGAAATGACTTGAGGGACAGGGGACAGGGGTGGAGAGAGAGAAAGAGAAATATTAAACGTATGGTTGTAAGTCAGAGATGCAATACATGCCCCTTTTGTCACTGAATGATGCCTGGATGTTTATGAAGTAGTAGTTAGCAAGGAGCTAGATCTTGCTTATCATCCTCTTTTAATGACTCAATAATCCCTTGTGGGGTGGAGTCTGGGAAACTGAATGGAGCTGAGTGTTTACTGGCTGGATGCCCTTCCTGTCACCAATGCAGAGTTTTTTATTCAGCAGATATATTCGCAGTGTGCCCAGAGGGAGAAATATCTGCCTCTACTAAGGATCAAACTCACAGCCTTCTGATTGTGAGACAAGGGCTCCACCTCTAGGCCACCGCACTACGAGTTAGACCTTACTTATCCCTGCAAGTATACCTTTCAAATAAACCAGAAATATGATTTTCTGTTCTAGTTATAAAATCTGTTTCAGTAATCACTGTTCAGGTTAGGTTCTCACTCTTAAGAAGTATACTCTCTCATATGTGTTTATGCACTTATAATATGTGAGAATGATCTTAGAACAACAGTCCCCAATCTTTTCAGCTTTGTGGACTGGTGGCGTTGATGGGAGGAGAGGGATGGTTTCAGGTACCTGTGTGCTGCTTGCACAAATGCAGCTTCACAGCCTGGTTCCCAATGGGCCTTGTTCTGGCTCCGGGTTGTGGACCAGTGGTTGTGGACCCCTGCCTTAGAAGACAGAAGGGAAAGTTGCAGACAAGACAACTTGCATGCAAAAGATATATCAGCTCACAGATGGAGGAAGGGTATAAGAAGGCATCTTCCCTAGTTTTTGGAGAAGAAAAAGAAAGGAGGGGAGAAATACTTTTGGTCTTGCAAGGTTCTGTTCATGTAACTTTACAGTAATGCTAATGCTGATATGCCTGGTTGTGCTTTTTGTCGGACTACCTTGTGGAATTAACACTCATACAACCAACCCCTCGCTCTTCAAGGTTCAATTGAAGTAAAGAAGCAAACTACTAACAAGGTTTTTACTTGTCTTTCTGGAAGGACGGGTGATTAGTTCTAGTACACAGAACTAAACACACTCAGAGGCAATGGAAGGACCGATGGAGAAGTGACAAGGACAAATGCTTAACTTTATGTATTTACTGAAGTGGAGGGAGGATACTTTAGATTTATCTGAACTGCAGAGAAGGCAGAAATCTTAAAAGTAAACTGGTTGCATTTAATGCCATCTATTCAAAGGCTGACAGTGGAAAAAGTTGATCATCTGGAAATTAGAACAAAGAGAGGACAATTCACCATCTGAATTTTGCAGAAAAAACAGCAGCCATTTTGAGTTCTGAGAACTTGTTTTTTCAAGTGTTTAAGAGAATTGCTTTCTTCTATGTTTGATCAATAAGTCCATAAGTAAATTCAGACTTCAAAGTCATGCCAAAAGTCTCCAGTGGTCTTTTTATCTAAGAAGAAACAAGCTCAGATGAGCCATTTGTCTCAGATTTTAACATTGCTCAAAGAAATGTGCGTACATAATTATTGACTTTTGAAGGTTGTTTCTTTACACAACTAAGATATGAGTGTAATAGATTGTGTGCTGCTTATAAGCCATTAAAAACGACCATATGGCTAAATTATTTCAGAAGTTGATGTGGAAGTTATTTTTATTTCTTAATAAATCTGTACTGTTACCATTCATACTATGAGTTTATTATAAGTAATAAGAGATTTTGTATTTTTTTCCCTTGTGAAATAGTTTTAGTTGCATAGCCAAAAGAAAAAAAAAACCTGGCTCTCTCAGTGGGGAAGATCTACTTTAAATTCTCTTTCTCTGTTTTCTTTGACTTCGTTCTACAATTTCTTTGTTGGTATACCAAACTCAGAGCCGGTTTGGTGTAGTGGTTAGTAGAAACCAGGAGATTGTGAGTGCTAGTCCCAATCCCAAAGGCACAAAGCTAGATGGGTGGCCTTGGGCCAGTCATTGTCTCTCAGCCCTACGAAGGACGAAAGGGCAAATCACTTTCAATAAACCTTTCCAAGAAAATTACAGGAACTTGTATGTCACAACCTGGCACAACTCAATTCTTTAGCTATATTGAGAAGTAAAGAGATGATTCCAACAGAAAACTTAGCTGTATGGTTTACTTGCTTCCATTCCTTATTTTAAGAAGCTTTGCCAAAGAGAATTAATCACAGGGTAATCCTTAACTGACAACCACAATTGAGAGCAAAGTCTTGGCTATTGAGCGAGATGGCCAATGACTGCTTCACCACAATTCTGACTCTCCTGATTGCAGTTTTAAGCAATCTCCTGGGTCGTTAAGGGGATGGAGTGAAAGAGCTGCCTGCCAAATTCAGCTGCGTTCCCTGCACAAAAGAGAATTCCTCTGAAGAGCTGCAGTAATGAAAGCAAAATCTTCAACATTTTTCTAGCTCAGACTTTTTGCAAGTGTTTCACTCTGCATCCCTGCGAAGCTTCCTCAGTCTAAGGCTACAGAAGTTCAGGATTCCTTTGCAGTATTTGTAGTTTGTGATAAGACTTGGTGAGGGAGTTTGGTTGGTAATTTGGAGGTTTACTGAGAGGTGTCAAATAACTGTTTGCTAGGAATAAGATTATCTCCACATTGGTGTGCCTTATTATCAATTAATGATTTGGGCTAACCACAACAAGCTGTTCAATGGAATACTGTACAGGTAACTGTGGCTTAGTGGCCACAATAGGGCCTGGCAACTCTGTCACTAAACATTGTGATTTCTAAGTGACACATTATGAGGTGGCAATGGGCTTATGACTTCACTTTCTCTTTGGTTGATAAGCACTGTGCTGCACCTGATTGCAACTTACAATTTTCCTTTCACCTTCTCTTCTACCTTCTCTTTGCTTGTTGCAAGTCAGTTGCAAAGCACATAAATAAATGGCAATCATGTGACTATGGGACACTACAATGGTTATAAGTGTTGTCTGGTTGTGAAGAGACCAAATGGTGATCAAATGACCATGAGACACTTTGATGGTCATAAATGTGAAGATTGCTTAGAAAAATGTTTTACACCATCGTAACTTCAAATGGTCACAAAACAAGATAGTTGATAAAGTGAGGAGTACCTCTATAGAGCCCACTGAATAATTCTAGTCTTTTTGTTCTTGAATAACTGCTTTGACTTTTTCTCCATGCTCTTTCTGTAAAGCCTGATAGTAAATTGTTGTGATTATGCTTTAAATTAAGATACCTAAATTTAGATGGTGGGATAGTGGGGGTGGGGAATTAAAACAACAATCCTCTTCTTCTAAATCAAAATCAAAGAGCATATCAACTTTGTTTATTCATTTTTGCTCAGAGCCCAAACTATTATAAAGTAAAAATAAACAAAACACCAAACTTTAGTGTTAGGTGAAGATTTATCCTTCTCTGACAAGGTCTTACTATTTTTATTAATGTTGTTATTTAGAAAGTTTTATCTAAAATCTCTCTTCTTTCTCTCTTTTTTCTCTCAGAGCCAGCATGAAATCCTAGAAACCAGTGGAGATTCAAGTTATAAAACACCATTACATAATTAACATTTTCTTTCATATAAAAAGAAATCTGGAAGTTAATCCACTTGGCTATTTTCAGAATATGAGATAAAGGGGACATAGCCATCTTGATTCCATTTCTTTCTCTTTTTACTTATAATCAGTCTCCATAGCCCAATTCAGAAGTAACTCCAGATGTCATTCTTGGTACTTTAGGACTGATAAGATTAGTTTAGCATGTTGTGTGAATCGAGTCAACTGAGGTTTATATGTTCTATGTTCAATAGCAAGTACTTACCAGCTTAATTTATATGTGCATCAAATCATAGGACATCACTAGATATTAATAATCAATTAATGAACTGGCTAGGCACTTTCCATTCCACCAGATCCTGACTTCTTCCTCCTTATTGGTGTTGTTTTATGTTTCCTACTTGCCCTAAACCTCACTTTTGTGAAGAAGCTGGGTCCTGATAGCCAGTAATCTAGCTGACTGATTTGCAGAAAACTTAATTAACTTCTAAAGCAAGTGAAAAGTCATTTTGCAGTATTAGCAATGCTTGTAAAAAGCTTACATGGAGATATTTTCCTATATTCCACCATATTTTTTTTGTGTTTCTTCAGAATAATCTCCAGATCTATTTGAAAACAGTCAGAGGAAGAAACCTGACAGTTTTGAAAATTCATAAAGATGCATTGCTATCTTGAAGGCTGCCGATGGAAATCTTATTTTGGCTACTTTTCATGCATTTTGTTTCTTTCTGTTCTTCATGTGTTTTTCCTGCTGTCAGAAAATTAATCTTCTCTTCCTAACACAGCTTATATTACATACCTCTCCCACTTAAATTGTGATGAAATAAATATTACAAGCAGCAAGAAACCAGAACATATACAGAGTATTTCCCTCAAGGCATTTTATGAAAAATGAATTATAGTGCAAAGCAGTTTCTTTAAAAGTAGTCATTCAAACTGGCAACAAACTGAATCAAAATGCAAACTTCATTTATGAAGCCATTTTCTTTTATTGCTAAATATAGTGTGAATGAAAGTGCAATGCAGTAGCAACATAAAGCAAAGTTTAAATGATCTGAATGGTTAAAAGAACATGTTGTAACATTATAGGCATTCAACCAGCATACTCACCTGGATCAAATGCATATATTTTGTTCTTCCAGCCAAGATATGTCAATTTTTCTTTTTATAATTCTTACCAAGATTTTTAATTTTTCCCTGATCCACAAGAGGTACTTTATTCATAAAAGGCTTCACATTTATCTTGTTTTACCAGACAAAAGTAAAAAAAAATGTATTGCAAAGGAACATTTTGATAATACTAGCAAATAAATCCAAAGGTTTATTGTAAAGCACAATTTAACAGTTTAATTATTTATTAGCACAAAACTTCTTTAAACCTTACATCAATTCCAAAAGAAAATAGTTTTATTAGCTGTAATTCCTCATAAACTCTTAGCACAAAGGGCAAGCTTAGACATGTTGAAATGTTCATTTATTGCTGCTTGCTGATCTGTTTTGATGTATTAAGGGAAAAGGAATAGGGAAACATTTTTAGAAAAAAAAACCAGATAAATTGCTTTTTCTTTGTTTAGAAATGGTCTGCCACTTCCTGCTTCCATCTTTTTTTCTTAAAAAAGGACTGTATTTTTCACTTCAGAGGTTACCTTTAAGAAGGAACATGTTAAAGAATTTATTCTCATCACTGCTCACAGAAAATGCCACCAATCCATCAAAGACTGAAATTTAAGTCTCCTTAATATTCTTGGGATTCTTCAGGCTAATGTTGCTGCTTCCTTTAGGGTTAGCATTAGTGTTTTATGCAAGAGAAAAAGATTTCTGCTATGTTCTTCACTTATCCACTTCTCTTGTTTTCATGAACTTTAGCTTCTGAAGCCATATAGGGCAATCCATGATTGTCTTCCCTACCAACTTGATGTCAAGGTTCCAAGTAATACATCCCATTCAATAAGAACTCTGAGGCAGACATATTCCTCAAAGAACATTTTATTGGAACATATTAAATTGGCAATTTCTTGGTGAAAAAACGGCTCTAAGTTCCCACCGGTTTTACACCCAATTAAGTTTGTCACTTCCTCCCATAGTCACTCACCACATGGTCCATTCAGCATGGACTCCAGCTGTTAGATGACCTGAGTCTCCTCCTTTGACGCACCTGCACCAACATCCTCGATTCCCAGGGGAAAGAATTTTATTTTGGCTACAACATCCCAGCTATCTCTATACTCCCCATCCTGGCCCTTTCACTCCAGGCTGTGTCAGCCTTGAAGCTGTGAGAAGAAAAACTCCCTAGAGAAACGCTACAAAAGAAAATGGCCACAGTTCGGCCAACTTCAGGGTTGACACTTGATAGGCTAAATGGAGTGAAAATCAGAGCCCTGCACAAAACATTTGCGGTCCTTGCAATAATAAATCCCTCGCCCTACTTGTATCCAAAAGGGAAAGAAGAAAAAGGAATTAAAACAGTAAACCAAGTAATACCGAATTTTGCAAGCTAGTTCCTACAGTGCTAAAAGCAGAAGGATGAAAGGAAAAGAAGAATATGGATCAAATTCTTATCAATTTAGCACCTGTTCCTTCCTCTAGTGAGGGGTAACTGCCAAACCCTCAAGCTCACATTTCCATTAAAGGACCTGAAGCTCAAGAGCTGGGAGGAGCACTCTAATAAGCAAACTGATTCTCAAATAGATAAACAGACACTTTGTCTTTGCAGTACTTTCAGCTACGCTACAACTTAACTGGAAATACATCAAGCTCAGCTCCCCTCAATGCTGCTGCCACTGTGGTCTCAGACTGCTTTCTTTTTTTTAAAAGTTTTTTTATTTTTAAATCTTTAGACAAACATATCATTGTGTGAACAGTGTGGTATCTGGGTATCACACCTCCAATACAAATAAGTGGTTGTCCATCATATTTATATCATTTAACCAAATTATATAAATCTAACACTATTACATATCTTCATAACAAATTATCATCCA
>JANHFL010003738.1:245586-258239 GCA_032468155.1 Oxyrhabdium leporinum | reverse complement strand
CCTTCCTTCCTTCCTTCCTTCCTTCCTTCCTTCCTTACTTCCTTCCTTCCTTCCTTCCTTCCTTCCTTCCTTCCTTCTGTTTGCTTCTTGAGATTCAGAGCTAACTGTCTATGCTGCATACACCACACAGATTGGAACAGTTAGCAAGTCAGCATCTATTCACAAGTAGAAAAGTTGATTTATTTAAAGGCAGTTCTTAAAACTGTTAATATTGCTGTTTTTGCTTGCTTATGACATTTCATGAATTAGAAAGGTATATTAAAAAGGATAGAAAAGATGATTTTGCTGGACTACCTGATGAAAATTGCATTATACAAAAGTTGTTTGATGTCATAAATCAACCTGAAGAGTCGACAACTGGCAGCCCACAAGCCAGTCTCCATTTGGCTCACCATTCAAACACTGGGAACATTTTTTTTTCAACAAAGAAGTTGAAATTTGTATTAAATAAAGGATGAATTTGTTTACTATAACTGTAGCACTATCTCTAAGCATCTTACAAATTAATTTAAAAATAAAAATGATGAAAGCCTAATTTGAAAAGCAAAACAGAGGTGCCCAGCAGCCTTCAAGCCCCTAGCAGGAGGGTTCCTGCCTCATTGCAAATCTACTCCCAACAGTGGTTTGTAATGGTTTCCTAAAAGCAACTAAGAAAGGGAATCACTCCAGTCTCAGTGTGAGCCAGTGGTGGGCTGCAGCTACCAAAACAGCCAATGCAGTCCTAGGCTGCATTAATAGAGATAGAATCAAGATCACATGAAGTGCTAATACCATTTTATAATACCTTGGTAAGACCGCACTTCAAATATTCATCAAATTTTGGCTGCCATGATATAAAAAAGATGTTGAGATTTTAGAAAGAGTACAGAGAAGAGCAACAAAGACGATTAGGGTGTTGGAGAATAAAAGATACAAAGAAAGATTGCAGGAATGGGATATATCTAGCTTAATGAAATGAAGGACTAAGGGTGATATAATAGCAATGTTCCAATATCTAAAGAACTTATTCTCCAAAGCACCTGAAAGGCAGGACAAGAAGCAATGGATGGAAACTAATCAAGGAGAGAACCAACCTAGAACTAAGGATAAATTTCCTGACAGTTAGAACAATTAATCGGTGGAATGACTTGCCTCCAGAAGTTGTGGGTGCTTCAACAATGGAGGTTTTTAAGAAGAGACTGGATAATCATTTCTTTGAAATGATATAGGATTTCCTGCTTGAGCAGGGTGTTGGATTAGAAGACCTCTAAGGTCCCTTCCAACTCTGTTATTCAGGAGGAAGATGGTTTTAGAGAAGAGGGGCACAAGTAACATTGGGCTCCTTTGAATGGGCAACAACTCTGGCTTAGAGAAATACACTTGCCTAAGAGAAAATACATTCATTCTTTGGCCAGAATGTGTATCAGAGATGGTGCAAAATCTTCCTCTAGTTAGTTACTCTCCTCATTTTAAATTATTCACAACTTTGAGAAATGATTTACTTTTAAAGTAGTATCCTCAAAACATCCTCTAAGGCAGGAGTGTCAAACTCAAGGCCTGTGGGATGAATCTGGCCCACGGGATGCTTAAATCTGGCCCATGGGGCCAGCTTGGAAATAGCAAAGGACTGGCTTGCAGTGCCTCTGCTAGCAGAAATGGGGCATGGGAGTGCAGTGTACGGCCCCCCAAGCCCCGTTTTGGCTGCCAGGGTGCTGCAGGAGATGTCCATCCCCCCTCGAGCCAGCCCATGGAGGAAAACTACAATGCTGATCTGGCCCTCGAAGAAATCCAGTTTGACACTCCTGCTGTAAGGCAGCTTCAACCACTTATAGCAAATGTATGTTCTGCTTTTTTTTGCCTTGGGAAGAGTTTAGTTTTAAAGGTTAAATGGGTGAGAGAGATATTAAGGATAAAGCCTATATTACATTGCATTTGAAACTTTAAAAATATATTATTCAGCCACTTTATTTTGCAATGTGATAGCAGTCATGTCAATTTTAGTTACACAAGTGAAGACATTGTGCATCAGTATTGGCACAATGAAGAAGACATAAATTAAAAGAATACTTAAGAAAAATTAATTAACACACTTCATTTTAATTATCAAGAATGGTGGAAAATTTTAGCATTTTACTGTTTTAAATCAATTAAATAGTGACTCTCAACTTTCTGCTGTTGGTTACTTGAAAATTGACTTGGCAGACCATATAATGAACTTCTTGTTCCACCAGCCAAATCATGTATCTAACTCATATTTCATTAGTTTCTTCACGACAATAAATGTGTTATGAAAATTATAGGCCTTTTATGTAGCAAACAAAAAAACTGAACAAAAATGATCTTGACAGACTGGCATATATCAATTCCGAAAGTATATATACAGAACTATGCGGTAAAGATTCCAGCTAGTCTAATTTCAACATTCCTATAATTTCACTGGCTAACATTTGACTGATAACTATTTCCATCTGTATCTTGAATCAGCCTACCTTTCAGGGTTGGAAATACTTCTCAGCTAGTTTTGCAACACACTCTCACCGTTTGGTAATATAGTAATAATACTTTAGTACAATCTTTCCTAGTTTTGTTCCATTAAAGCTATTTAAAGTTACATTAATACTCCTGGCCGATAAAGAGATAATCATAATCTTCTGCTAAATTGTTCATCCTTTTTTCCCCCCTCCTAAATGTCTCCTGCAAGCCCTTTACCAGAGGTAATCTGAACTCTGTCACGTTATGAATGAGCTTTGAGTCCGCACACAGTTTCAAGGAAATTAGTGAAAGGGAAATTTATTACCATAAAAAAAAGCATGCCATAGGCGGTTAATGACGAAAGTGGAAACTTTATTTTTTTTGGGTCCTTTCATCTAGAAATCAAAATATTTTTTTGAAAAGCCAGCTTCTGGGTAAAACAAAATATATGCCACTTTGATTTCACGCTATTTTCCGTGCAGAGAAAGGCGGCTTTGCAACAGAGCTTGAACTTCAGCGAAGCCTTTAAGGGGGAACGGAAGAAAAGGAGGGAATGAAATATATAGCTCAGTCCAGAGGAAGAAAACACTACTTCCCTTTATAGGGGGAAACCCAAGCTGTCAATCCGTATGAATTCCTGTGCTAATGCATGCCGACCTCATGTTTTCCACCATCCTTGGCCACAGTAAAGATTATCTTTAGGAGAGAGCACCATTTCGTTTGGAAAGAAAGAGGAGGGTGTCAGTTTGTTAGGTCCTCATCTTGGGTATGGAAAAAAAACAGCAAAAAAACCAATGTTCTCTCCTGCATTCCCCAGCATCCAAGGATCTCGACCCACATCAAAACAATGCCAAACACATCAACCCAAGACTATCCCCAACTCTCCGGAGCCTTCCTGCACAATGGTTTCCATAGAGTTTGTGTTGTCATCACAAGAAAGCTTGATCGAGCCTGCTGCTTGGGCAGGTTTTATGTTCTCAAAGCGCTAACTTTAATGTCCTGGATTTGGGTGTTAACTGCTATTATGACAGCAGCCCTCATTATGGCATCCTAATATGCTTTCCAAACGACCAAGTTTGGAAGCATTTGTATCTCCTAAAATATTGCAAGCGCAATGCCAGCCTGGTCCTGAATTACGACTGACGAGATCCGGCTACCGATCTTCATTTAAGTCTGAAAATTTGGGGGCAAACACTATTCGTTTCCTTTTTTTGTTCACCCTTTTTACATGCCCCCTCCATCCAGAAACTCTTGCTTCAACTTAGTTTACCAGGTCATTGTTTCAGAGGATAAAAAGGGAGGGGAAAAATTGCACTGTCTTGAACTTTTAGAAGAAAGGTAGGACAGGAATGTACTAAGTAAATAAAACACACGACTCCAAATGATGATAAATTTATGAGATAGTAGCAGACTAATGCCAAGTAAACCTACACTTTCCCCCAAATATTTGGAAATGACCCCAGAAAGATATTTCTCCAAAGCATTAGGAGCTAGTCCCAAATCATCATCATTTTTTTTTCTTTTCCTGGTGATAACATTGCTGCAGGCTTACCAACTCATTCCTTTGAATAATTGGAAGAATAATTTGTGCTGTTTGAGAAACAGCGCCTTTTGGGAAAGAGTGAAGGCAAATATTCTCAAAAGTTTCTCAAACTGCAGGTCAGGATTCTCCAAACAGCCACAAGCAACTTAAGAGACGGTCTTTAAAAAATTCAGTCAGTGCGCAGGTAGAGTGGAAAACTCATTGTGGTCTTTGTTTCTTATTTTACCCAAGCAAGTTTGCAACTTTGTGTTTGCAATGGGCAGCTGCTGCAACACAAAGCATGAGAAACACCATGATATACAGGTAGTCCTTGATTTATGACAATTGAGCCCAACATTTCTGTTGTTAAGCAAGACAGTTGTTCAGTGAGTTTTGCTCAGGTTACAACCTTTCTTACCATACTTGTGAATCATTGCAGTTGTTAAGTTAGCGACACAGTTGTTAAATGAATCTGGTTTCCCCATTGACTTTTCTTGTCAGAAGGTTGCAAAAGGTGATCGCGTGACCCCAGGACACTGCAATCATCCTAAATACGAGCCAGTTGCCAACTGTCCAAATTTTGATCATGTACCTATGATGCTGCAATGATCGTAAGGGTGAAAACCGGTCATAAGTCACTTTTTGCAGTGCTGTTGTAACTTTGTAATTCCTTGTAACTAAAGGAATGGCTGCTAAGTCAAGAACTAGTTGTACAGTTATCTAGGGATTGCCTCTTCCTAATCTCCTCTGCCAATCTCATCAGGTCCTGCAGAAGAGTGTAACTTGCAGGCTCTGTCTGCAAGAGAGTTCTATCTGATGGGAACTAGGAGGTGAGCCTTTTCTGGCATGGGACCCACCCTCTGAACCATTCCTCCTCCTGAGACGAGGTTAGCTCCAATCCCCGTGGCCTTCAGAAAAGTCCTTAAAACACTGGGTCTTTTAGCAAACCCAGGGATCACCTGCAAACAGGGAGACTGCATGTTGGCTGTATTATGTGTAACATTCCTGTGGTCTTATTTTTGTAACTTGTTTTAATTGGCTTTGTAGAATTGTAAAATGTTTTGTACACCATCCAGAGTTACTTCATATGAGCAGTCGTATACATTTGACAAGTAGGTAAGTAAATACGTCAGTAAGTAAATGGGATACATTTATTCCTGGCTCAACCCTAATACCAATGCAATCATTTTATCTGATAAAATTTATTTATCATTTTAAGTGGTCTCAGGACTTCATCCTTTGGGAACTGATGCTATGCCATGGTACTTATCCAAGGACAGGTAATTCTGCCCATAGGGAAATATGGAAATTGGTTTGTGTAGTAGTTATGGTGCTGGCCTAAAAACCAGGAGACCATAAATTCGAATCTCACATTAGCAATAGCAATAGCACTTAGACTTATATACTACCTTACAGTGCTTTACAGCCCTCTCTAAGCATTTACAGAGTCAGCATATTGCCCCCAACAATCTGGGTCATTTTACCGACCTCAGAAGGGTGGAAGGCTGAGTCAACCTTGAGCCTGGTGAGATTTGAACTGCTGAATTGCAGGCAGTCACAGTTAGCAGAAGTAGCCTGCAGTACTGCACTCTCACCACTATGCCACCGTGGCTCAAAATGTGGCACATTAGGGGCAAAAGGAGGCTCTGGGCCAGGCCCTCTCTTTCAGTCTAACTCTCGTCACAGGATTGTTGTGGGGAAAATAGGAGGAAGGGATATTATGTATGTTCACTGCCTTGGATTACTTATAAAGTGATAAAGGCAGGATAATAAATAATAATAAAAAACCCAAGAAAATTATTAGTATATCATTGCCCAGAGTTGCTCTAGGAGGGAGATGGGGGTTCTCTAAATATGAATAAAATAAAAAAATAAATAACTGTCCTGACTCTTTGAAGTGGGTTCTAGAAGTGAAAGCTATTTCACTTTTTTTTGTATGTATGATTATTGTATGTATATTTGATTCAGCCCACAGTGGAAGTTTGCCTCAAACTCCTCTTCCTGGGGAAGACAAGCATTGACTGGGAATTCATATGGATTCCTAAGCAAGGATTGGCATAAATGGTTCTTTTTTTGGCTCTAAGATTCTACGATTCTAGATTCTTTCCAGAGCTTCTTGGGCAATGAAAGCCCAACATGAGGGAAACCATCTTTCTTCCCAAATCCTCTTCCTTCCATTCATCTCAGCCAGAACCCTCATTGGGTTTTGTGTGCAAAACATCTGTGTGTAGTCACCCAAGTTTCCTGCCATAAACCAGATGTGCCCTATGTGTATCACTTGCTGTCTTTCTACAGTACATACAAAAGAGGAACTAAATGTCTTGATCTATTCACCACAATACTGTTGAAACACTAGTAGTTTGGTTAAGCTAGGATTAGAGATTTGTACTGTTGGGTAGCTGGGAATATTTTTGATGCAAACAAATCAGGAGGAAGGTTCGATGGATTTTTTTTTTCAAATGTTTTGTAGAATGCGCAGAATGCTTTTACTTAGGGCAGGCTCCAAAGAAACTTCTCCAGTGGCAATAATATTCCTCTGATGGGCTAAGAGGAGAGTAATAGCTTAGCGGTTAAAGATGCTGAGCTGGTCAGCTGGAGTGCTGACAGCCCAGGTTTGAGACCTGAACTCCACACAATGGGGTGAGCTCCCGTTACTTGCCCCAGGTCCTGCCCACCTAGCAGTTCACAAGCATGCAAATGCAAGTAGATAAATAGTTATCATCTCAGTGGGAAGGTAACAGCATTCTGTGCATAGTTTTACTGGCCACATGACCACAGAAAGAGGCTTTGGACAATGCTGGCTTACTCAGCAGAAGATGAGAACTGCATCTTAGAGTCGGACACGACTTGACAGGGAAACCTTTATCTTTTGATGGGTTAAGAAAACACCTCTCCTTCCAGCCTGAACATTCATTTAATTTTGGCTCTGCTCAATAGGAATTGCAGAATTTGGGGGTGGGGTGGGGTATTAATGCTTTCAAATGTGCAAAATCTGATCAAACAAAGCCAATAGAGCAACAAAGTAAACAATAATTTCTTTGAAAATATTTTCCACTCCTGGAAAAACAAATGCTCTTCCTTTATCTCATAGGGAAGGGAAACCGTCGCTTTCCATATGTTGCTGAACTACAATTTCCAGCTTTCTTCACTTTTGACCATATTGGATGGAGCTGGTGGAGATTACAACTTAACAACATGTGCAGCTGTCCTGCCCCCACCCCATCCCACCCCCGACTTTCCCGATTAAAGACATGGGTTGTCTGTTGAAAGGGGTTTTGGCAATCTCCAACCCACACCCATTTCCTATATTCTTTTTCTATGATTTTTTTTTAAAGAGGGGAAGTGGATATAAAAATTATGTTCATATGCATCTCAGCTATACTCAAGAATAAGTGTATTCTTATAGATGCTGAAACAGAGGTGCTTGTTTGAAAGAAGCGGATGAGGGGAAGAATTATTACATGTTTCACTGGGCTAAACAGAGGGAGAAGAATGGGACACAGATGATTGCCTACTCAAAGAGTTGAAGCCTAAAAAAGAACAGGGTTTGCTCTGTTGAAGGAAGAGAGGACTGAGAGTTGGCTGCAGATTCTTCTTATCCTCTTTGCTAGCCACTCCCAGAGGCAAATCAACATGAACAAAAGGCAAGGCAGGGGATTATGGACTCTTTTCAGGCAACAAAGAGTTCCCATTCTTTTCAGCAAGGGTGGGTAGCTAGTGGAATCATTGTATTTTGAGATGCATTTGGATAGGCTCAAAGCTTTAGCTCCTCAAGCTATTTTCCTCCCCTGATCATCGAGCAAGTGATACCACGTTGGACTTAAAACGAAACTTGCATTCCAGGAAAATATCCAAGGCATCAGAACAATGCTAGATAATGTATATGGGGGCCTTTATAAGATAAAACTAGAAAGTTAGGATAATCTAGCAACTTATTTCTCATAGTGACCATTTTATCATTCACTAACTCGCCCACCCTCAACCAGGCAAGTGCAAAGGATGACTTTGGCCTAGGCTTTGCCTTCCACAGAGTTGTTGTGGGGAAAACAACTGTAAAAGGACTAGGTGCATTAACTTGAGCTTCTGAAGGAAAAGCAGGATATCAATTCAGAATAACAGAGTTGGAACGGACCTTATGGAGTCCAACCCCCTGCTCAGGCAGGAAACCCTATACAGTACCATTTCAGACAAATGGCTGTCCAATCTCTTCTTAAAAACCTCCAGAGTTGGAGCATTTACAATTTCTGAAGGCAAGTTGTTCCACCGGTTAATTGTTCTCACTGTCAGGAAATTTCTCCTTAATTCTAGGTTGGTTCTCTCCTTGATTAGTTTCTATCCAGTCCTTCTTGTCCTGCCTTCAGGTGCTTTGGAAAATAGGTTGACCCCCTCTTCTTTGTGGCAGACCCTTAAATATTGAAGCCAAGGCCACAAACACTGTGATGTTGTAGTGAGCTGTAGGAAAGAATGTTTCAATTGTAAAAAATATAGTTTTGCTACCAGCCAACTAATTTCTTGAATGACATACTGGTAGTCCTCACTTACCAACTGTAATTGGGATTGGCAACTCCATCAGTAATCTATGTGGTTTTAACGTGAGACCTCATGTGACTGTGACTGACTTACATCAGTTCTGGCTGAGATTGTGAATCTAAATTTACCCATAGCATTAAGCAATGACATTAAGCAATGACATCACATGAGATTGCCTGTTGGCTTCCCCATTGATTTTGCTTGTTGAAAGTCAGCTTAAAATGGCAATCATGTGACCACAGGTAATGCTGTGATGGCTGCAAGTTCAAGGATGTAAATCTCTTTTTCCAGTGTCTTTGTAACGTTGAATGGACACTCAAAGAACAATTGGCAAACAAGGACTATGTGTAGTGTGATTTCTTGTTTTGAACATAGATGTCTATTTCTCTGATTGGTTTCAACATATGAACACATGACTAGCCCTGCTGGATCAGGCTTAGGCCCATCTTAGGCCACCAATGGGAGATCAAGGCATCCTTCCTTTTCTGTTTGTTGTTCCTGTACATCTAGTATGTATGGGTGGGTTGCCTCTGGAGGCAGCGCCCAGTAGTTAAGACTAGTATCCATTGGTAGGCATGTCCTCTAGGAACGTATATAACCCCCTTCTGTAACCATTTAAATCAGCAGCTCACAACAGAACACGTAGCACCATGTTCTACAGGCTGATTAAATGCACATGAAGAATATTTCTTCCTTTTGTGGCACTATATCAAATAATTCATTTAACCTGAGAGGTGATAATTCAACACAATTGTTATATGTGCAATTTCTAGTTTCCAGCCAAAGGCATTGGTATTCCTGCCAGATTTCTCACCTGGCCTCCTACTATTGAGGATAAAACATTATGGTTTGGTTAATGCATAGCAGATGTAACATACTGAATGGATTCGAGGACAGTGCTAAGTCTTAAACCAAGCCAGGCTTTAAAAAAAACAAGTCTTTAAGTTCCAATAAAGCAAAGCATATTATGGCTTACTGCGATGTTTGAACCAGGTTATGATCATGTTATCCTTCTATTCACATTACTTGTAACAAAAAAAAAAGACTTCCAAAGCTGAACATTTTCACCCTCTACACTATATCTTCACTTTTTGGGACAACCTCCCATCCCATCCCAACTGTTCTAGCTGTGTGAAAGACTAATTACTGCAAAACCCCAAAATCCCAGTATAGAAAGCAACTGAGCAAAAGAGTGGCCAGGAGAAAAGGACCAAGCCTATCCACTTTCTGAGTCTACTTTTTCTTAAAAGAAATATAAACTGAAGGAACATCTGGGAATGCATTACAGACTGTTAAGAGTTAAGTAGTTCCTCCTGGCTGGTTTTGGTTAAACCCTTAGCCTCTCTGAGATTCATTTGGTTAATTCTTTTTTTAAAAAAGAAAGACACACACACAACTGCATGTCACAGCTAGTATTAAGTCAACCTCACTCTTTCCATCAAGGTTTGAAACCACCCAAATAAACGAGCACCAAGTGAGACATTGAACATGTGAGAGGCGTCATTCATACATTTCCTTCTTCTTGGTTTATGTTTGACTTGATCCATTCATAGATGATGAAGTAATTTTATATTAAACACACAGACAAACCAAAAGCAACTTAACCAGCCTACATTTAACTGGCCCCTACTCAATTTGCATAGAAAATTGAGAAAATAAGTTCATACTGGAGGTATTTGCTTGCTTTTCTCTTTCTAGTTTAAATTATTTCATGCTTGGTGGCAGTCTCCATGTTAATTTAGCATTACCACATGTCCCTTATTTTAAGGAATGTCTCTTAGTTTGATTTCAAAGGGCTGCCCCATGTTCTACAACTACGCAATTCCATAGAATATAAAAATGCTCCTTACTTTAGAATACTATGTCACACTAAAGCTGGATTTAAATAAAAATAATTATTTATAAGGTTTCTACATCAGAGAGACAGAAAGAAGATTTCTCTAGTGTTGGATTAAAAACATAAGTCTGGGTCTGATTTGTTCAATGAAACATTAATCCTATGCTGATAGAACGATGAGCACTACTTATTCATTAAGGAAGTATTAAATCATTTTTTATCCAAATTTAATAATTTGGGGGCTTATGGTATTTTCTTTAGTGGGCTAACACTAGGGTCTTCAAGGTTATGAAGGCCAACTCTTGATGCTTCATTCAACAGCTATGTGGAATTAGATGGCACAAGTTTGGATGATATCATTTTAAACTATGAGTGCTGTGTGTGTTTGTGTGTGTGCTTGTAATTCTCCAACAAAAGTTCTCTAAATATTGGAGAGTACCTATACTCTAGAGCAGCCTTTCCTTAGAAGTTAGCTATTCTCAGTGATGGAATTCCAGATGATAGTAAAGATCATAGTGTTCCAGAAGGCTTTTGGAGATTGACTGTGCCATCAGGAACCAAATACTTTAATTTTATTAGGAAATTAAATCGGTAGAT
The DNA here is from genome assembly GCA_032468155.1 of Oxyrhabdium leporinum. Taxonomy (NCBI): domain Eukaryota; kingdom Metazoa; phylum Chordata; class Lepidosauria; order Squamata; family Cyclocoridae; genus Oxyrhabdium; species Oxyrhabdium leporinum. Next base: position 247,302 of record JANHFL010003738.1, on the reverse strand, counting down.
GTTATATATTGCCTTGTGGCTTGCAATAATTTTATGTCATTGTCAAACCTCTGTAAATCTAACAGATTTAGCAGCCTACAAATCTAATATAGAGTAATCTGACTAGTAATCCGATAAAGATTACTAATAGTATTACATTTCTGTAAATATATGGTTTTCATTTTTGTCTGCAATAAATAAATCATGCTTGAGAGTTTTATTTCTGAATAAAGAGTACATCTGTGCTTAGTGTGAAGCCTGGTCTTTGCATTTCTTCTTTAGCAGAGTTTAAGATGTAACAGAAATTGGTCAAAGGCCTGAATGTGCCCAGAAACTCTTTGCTGGGAGGGATCTATTGTAATCAACAAATTAAATATTTCCCAGCAGATCAAATGTTGGCACAATTATATTGACCGGGGAAATATATAGCTTTCTGTAGGCTTTCTGTTGAATGGCAAAACCTATGGCTTCCTCTCCAGTATTGCCAATAAGATGCACAGATCACAAAACTTTCTTCCTAACTTGAGGAAATGAAAGCTTGTTCTCTGCAGTATGCATCTTGCATCCTTAAAATCTGCAAAACTCTGAAGCCATAGCTTAAACCAGGCAGAGGTTGGCTAATATGTAAACGTTAGAACATGCATTAATTTGGGGATCACAATTCTTTCTGCAGATGATTGAGATAGATGAATTTTAACACATGTTGCAGTGTTAAAACTTCTAATTACAGATAGAAGAAGGATGTTATATCAATCCAGTCTTTTGTTCATCCTTATAGAAGTTTCCTTAGTAATATATTTCTTTCTCATGTTGTTTCTCCAGTAACTTAACAGTGTTCTCTTTTGTACTTCAGGGGTGGGCTTCAAAAATTTCAGCAACGGGTTCTCTGCCTGGTTGCTGGGTGGATGTGACCATGGTGGGCGTGGCCTAGTCGGCTCCTGCACCATGGCGAGGGGGGGGCGTTTTTACCCTTTCGGCCTCCGGAGTCTTTCCTAGAGCCTCCCTGCGCTGTGGAGGTGCTTTGGAGGCTGGAAACAGGCCTGTTTCCAGCCTTCCTGAACTTCCGGGAGGTCCGTTGGCTAAATCAATGGAAAATGTATGATTTACTGATAGATAATTTCTTTTTTTATTATTGGCAATGACAGCAATGTCATACAGACTGGATATCTAAGCAAAATATATAGAGGACCTAAAATTCAGATTGCTGAATATTTTAACGTGGAAAGCCAAGATACGGTCTGATCTCTGGCCTACCAAGTCTCAACCGGATCAGTAAATCATGGTCACGTGATATAAGAGAAGGTTGCTATACAGAAACTTCTTTATCATTCATGGTAGTCTGTGAGATAAGTCTACATTTATAAGTACACATGTTAATATGGGTAGAAAAACGGGTAAAAATGAAGAAATTCCAAAGTAGGTAATATTAACTATAAACATATCAAAGTGTACTCTAAGCAATTAATAAAATTTCAACAGAATCTTAAATCCTGTAAGTATTTCAACCTCATCGAGTTGTGCTCAAATTTATTTACTGGAACTGATACTAAGAAGAAGTTCCTTTTTCCTCAGCCATCATGTTAATTCTTGCTTTGTAGGGTGGAAGCCCTGGTGAAAATAAAGGAAGCAAAAGTGTTGCTGTACCACTCTTTACACTTCTTAAAGAGATAGATAGATAGATAGATAGATAGATAGATAGATAGATAGATAGATAGATAGATAGATAGATAGATAGAT
>JANHFL010003738.1:208009-237138 GCA_032468155.1 Oxyrhabdium leporinum | reverse complement strand
GAGAATGAGGGATTGAGAAACTGGCTGAGAAACATTCGCAGAAGAGTGAAAATGAAGATCATGTGACTACAGCAGCAACCCAACAGCAGCCAGTAGTACTGAAGTAGCCACCATTTCCCCAAACTTCATTCCTTTGGAGCCATGGGTCCTGGACTTTGGACACATTCTGTAAGCCCATTTGAGGTATCTTGGTTCAAAAATTGCTGCCCTACGATGTACCAGCTAAAGATCATGACAAGACTTTTAGTAGTATATACATAGGTTGGGCTATTTGGACTTTTGCTATGGCAGTTGCATTGACCAGCTCCAGATAATCACCCAGCTGAGTGTTTAGTCTATTCCCAAAACTGGAAAATGGCTCACTGCTTTAACAAAGGTTACATTCTCAGCTTTTCGAGAAGACTCCCCAAATCATTCTGTAGTCAACTTTTGGTTTGGAAGGCAACAGAATGGAAATATTTGTCATGAAAGGACCAAACACCTGCTTTCCCACAAAAAATCACAATGCTAGTGCTATGATTTGGCTTCCCAATATCATTTTGCAAAGATAGGAGGAATTTTTCACTCTGAAACATAGCTTCTACGTGAGGAGTGCAAGGACAAATTGTGAATGTGTACTCTGAGCAAGGCTCAAGTTCCGTTTTTGTGGTGCTTTTGCTCTCTTAATAGATTTTGTATGTTCTTCTGAACAGGAAACGCTTTATAGCAAAACTTGCCTGCAGGCATTGTACTATACCAATTAAAGGATTCCTGAATTTGAGAACAAAGAAGTACCAGTACAGCAACTGCATTTTTTTTTTTTTTAGTAGCTCAATTTATTTTCTTCCTTCCTCCTATGCTGAATTTGGGTTTATCATTTTGAGGTTTGTAGCATGTCTGTATGTGTCTGTTTCTGACTGTGTTTGTAGCTTATATGTTGTTACATGACTGGCCAAGCAACTGAAGAGTAATACCAAAGGAAACATTTTTTTTTTAAAATGTTAGACTTTGCAGTATTTAAACTTTTTTATCCTTGTTTAAAGTTTACAATGCACATATATGCAATCAAGCCTAGGATGTGGAACCTTCAATTCATGGAACTTTGAGTATTCTTTTGGAACACCCTTTTAAACTTCTGTGAGGCTTCTGTAAATTTTATGAAATTCTGTGAATTTCCAAAGTACCAGAAGGCAAGACAAGAAACAATGGACGGAAATTAATTGAGGAGAGAAGCAACCTAAAACTAAGGAGAAATTCCCTAACAGTGAGAACAGTGGAACGGCTTGCCTTCAGAAGTTGTGGGTGCTCCATCATTGCTCCATCATTGGAGGTTTTTAAGAAGAGACTGAACAGCCACTTGTCTGGAATGGTACAGGGTCTCCTGCTTGAGGAGGAGGTTGGGCTAGAAAGCCCCCAAGCTCCCTTCCAACTCTGTTATTCTATTCTGAAAGATCTGAAACTGTTGCCAACAGTGAAGCCCTACCTAGGCATAATGAGCAATAAAAGTATTGTAGGCAAAGCATTATTGTGCCTCAAAACCATGCAACCCAACTCAAACACTACTGAATATAGAACAATAAATGTTATTTATCCAACTCTTTCTAAAAATGTAATAGTTTTACTTGCCAGACACCATTGGAGGAAAGGCACGATTAAAAAAATAAAATAAAATAAAATAAAATAAAATAAAATAAAATAAAATCCATGATATAGGCAATAAGGCTGCTGCCAAACACAATCCCATAATTGTAGTGTCCTGATTGAGAATTCCTTCTTCAAGGTAACCATCTATAGCACAACGTGTGTGAAAATATAGAGGAGTAAAGTCACCCAACAACAGCCTGTTTAATCACATGGGAAGAAGAAACATCTCTGTTAATTTCCCATCAATAGACATATAGACATTAACAACATCTATAGACTATGCAAAAGAGAGTATCACCCAGCCCAAAAAAAGGAACAAAAAGACCCAAGCACCTCTCCACCAGCATTCAGCATCCAGGTCAGCATAGATTAACTCCAAGCAACCAGCAATCAAGTAAACAATATCCCAATCAAGAAACTGTCAAAGAAGCCAACAGCAAACAGCCCAATCAAAGGATCTCTACGATCACCCGCACCAACACTGACACTTAAGCCACTAGAATATAAGCTGACAGCACTCCTTACTAGCACTGATGATGTTACCTAGTTTGGGTAATGAAACGTCTGCAAGAAAACAAGCAAGCTCAGAGAGCACAAGGACTCCTAGATAAATTTGGCTTGATGGATCACCTTGGAGAATACTGATTCAATGAAACTTGCATGAACATCATAATGCAGATGCCCATCTACCTTTGAATATTCACCTGTTTGAAAGACAAATGTACTTTGTGCCTCTGTTAACCTAGTATTTTGTTTTCTTTCTAAAATAGTCCAGGGGTGCTCCTGAGCCATTTCATAATAATTACGGGACTGATTTTGAAGAGACTGAAACTCAAAGATGTAATATCTATTTTGCAAGTGGAGAAGGTCTCCAGTTTAAAAGTCTTCCCAGAAAAAGGTCTGAGACTTGGGAGGCCTGCTGTCAATCATAGTGCTGAGTCAGATAGACCATATGAATTTCCTGCTTGGTTTTCATTGCCAGATTTTGCATGGCAGTGGTAACTTTTCAATGAAGATCAAATGGGTATAAGAGTTTTATGTTGCTTTGTAGGGTGGAGAATTTTTGCTTTCAAAAAAATATTTTGTAAGTGGTTAAAAAGTCTTCCAGGAAAACGTTCAATAAATTGTGCAAAGAAAGCAGCTATAAGAATCCATGCATGTGTTTCATAATCCACCAGTTTTACCCATTTAATAAAGAGGGGAGAAATGCAGTTTTTCTCTTGTCATCTGCCATTCCAGCATGCTGAATATCCATGTAGAGAGACAAATTTGCAAGGGAAAGTCTGGTAGAGTTGCTATGGGACAAATATAATTTATGCCCATTTTACTGAGTGAGAAAATTACAGAAGTTGTATTTATCAAGAATAGACTCTGGGCAGCATTACCCATTCAGGCATCTTCTAGTTTCAGAACCAGCATAATTAAAAGATACCCAATTAGTAGAAGTCAAGTCTATAAAGTTAAAGGTAGAAATTGCTACCACATAATAATGGGAAATTATGAAAGACTGGGAAACAGTTAAAACACAGAAGAGAAGTTAGCAATGGCAAAAAAAATGACAGGAAGGAAGGAACTTATAACAATTTTCTTCTGAGCACTATTCATTCATATGGATAAGGCAAAAAAACGTCTCAGAACACAAAAGGATAAAGACTGAATCTTCCTTGGGAGAGGGGAAAGCAGAAAATACAGAATCTGGACAGTGATGAGAACAACATGTATTGCTTGCTTCCAGCAACAATTTTAATTTTACTGGAAAAATGAGCTCTCACAAATATCTGTTTTTCATATTCCATCTGATAGCTGTCCTAAGAATGTTTAGTTAGATGTGTTTGTTTCCCTATGGGACGAAAATCATTTCACACTAACTCTATTTAATTGTTCTAGTATCCCTAAAATTAAAAAAAAAAATCTCCTCACGACCATGCAAGCTATTCACACCTAGTTCTTTTAGCATTTATTGCACTGATCCTCTGTCTCATTCAAAGCAATGTACAGGCATGCAATAAATTACAGATCCTATTTGCAATTTTCTGAAGCTTTCCCATTAGTATTTCTGTATTTCTTCTTCTTCTTCTCTCTCTCTCTCTCTCTCTCTCTCTCTCTCTCTCTCTCTCACACACACACACACATACACACACACACACACTCACACACACACACACACAGAGAGAGAGAGAGAGAGAGAGAGAGAACAAAGAGGAGGACAAAAACAGAATTACTGCACTTATTTTTTTTAACCAAGAGCCTTAGGAACCTGTCTATCTGTAAGTATCCACAATAACCCAGTGGACATGTTCTGAAATCATGTTCCCAAAGTCACCCGAGGTCAATTCTCATGAGTATTTTTAAGCAGATCCAAAATCACAAAGGGGAACCAATCCAAATTTATTAGGAAATAACTCTTCCTTTCAGTGATCAAAGGTCAGCAAATTACTTCATTCAAACTCTAATCCACGAAAGCTTTCTTCAGGAGAATGAGTAACAAGAGAAGTTTCATGTCTCCAAGAGCATGTCAGCTTTAAACCTGAAGTACTAAATAATAGCTTTCGTTCAGTTTTGCGCGATTTAGAATTTTATTTAGTTCTGAAAGGAAATACTGACCAAGAATAGGAGGCACAATAAATTTTTTAAATGTGTCGCAAAAACTCATAACAATCTTCTTCAGAGCACTATTCATTCATATGGATAAGGCAAAAAAAAACTACTTTTTTTAAAACAACTCTGAAATAGAAGTCTATTTTCTTACAATGACCCCATACTTAGCATTGTAAGGACAGACATTTCATTACAATTTTCCTATTTTTCCCCTAAGTGAAAATATCTGAATTCCTGGTAAAAAATACGATGCTTTCAATGAATTGTATATACATCTACAATATATATTTAAAAAACAAACAAACAAGCCAACTGCATTCTTAGTAAAATATTTAGTGAATTAGTTTTAAATTTGGGAGGTATAGGACAGGACATTATGAACGTAATAATAGCGCTTTGAATAGATATGTTAGGTTTAATGTCTATCTTGAGCTGAAACCCATCCAGATGCTCCACCTCTAAGGCAGACAATTTCAATTCTACCCATTCCAGTGGTAAAATCACATACCTTTCAAGGTGATTAAAAATTTAAAAGAACAGTAAAAATGGTAAAATAGTAAAAATGTTGCTGAAAAGAACAAAAAGTTCTTTTGTCATTCAGCATGCTTCAAAAGAATTTTACAGAAACAGAATCCATACTTATGGTCTATTGTTTTTAAAAACTCGAATATTCAAAAAAACCTCCCCAAAACTAAATCATATAAAAAGCTAAAAATGTAAAATACATATTTAAAAAATCCAAAAGAAGGGGTAAAAACAATAAATAAACAATAAATAAACATAGAAAACATGACAATATATCTAAAGCAAATCATATAATAATTCTAATAAAAATACTTTATAATAATGGTTTGAGTGGTGTTAAAATTAATTTGTGGCACAAGTCATATCCTGATGTATTTTAAATGTGCTTAGACCATTGCAGCTAAACAGTAAAGCTGTGCTTTCCATTAAAACAAATAAAAATTTATTAGGTTTGTACTCGCCAAAGAATTTGATCCAAGGGCAAACATGTTTAGAGAATTTTAAAAAGAGAAGACTTTTTAAATATAAGTCCCAGCTTTCAAAATACAATGTAAGGTTTTGTCCCGAAATAAATAACCTGATAAAGGAGAATCTTGGAGGTTTTAATTTATTAATCTTTGCCTGAATGCTCCCTTGATCTTCATCTCAACAAGCACAACTTTGGTAGCCAGAAGTCACTAGCAACGAATAACACTAGCATTATCTTCAAACCAGTACTCCTGGTTTGGGATACTCTAATGAGAGCAGAATTTGAAATCAAGACTTGAAATTGATTTATAATTTCTGCCTTGTGTGGTGAAGCTAAATTCCATTATAATAATATGCTTTTTCACATTAATTGTTTTAAAGACATTGAAGCTCTTTTTTTTTACTGGCAGAAGAAACCAATTTAGACAATTAGGGAGTATGGACCAGCAGAGCTTTTTTCATGAATAATATGCCAAGATACTCTATGATTCTAGGTTATTGTTTTGGGCAAATGCAGTCACTTGTATTCTCCAAACTACAGATTTGCACCCTAAGAAAGAGGAAGCCAAACTGATGTTTTTCAAAGGCCAATCTGGGGAGAAAATAACATTTTACAAAAAGTATTATTGCTTACCATCATCCAAATAGGCTTGGTCAAGATTCTGTTCCTGTTTTACAGTGACTCCAGCTGATACCACTTCCTTCTGATCATTTACTGGTGGTCCGTTTTTGGCCGTTCTCTGCTGCTGAATCACAGTGGGATAAGAACTTGGGCTTAACCTTTGGGCTTGGTTGACCTGAGGCTGATGAGGCCTCACTCCGCTGGATGTGAAATTTTCACTACACATTATATGCTGAAACTCTTGATGGCTTTCACATCTCATCTGATGATTGGCTGTGGGAGAGCAATGAATCACTGGAGAAGGTGGCTGATTGGCTGGGGAATGATGGAGCATTGCTGAACTTTGGCTAGGGGATCCTGTGTGCACAAGCACTGACCTATGAACATCTGGGATGGACACCTGGGCACCCATCAAGTTGGACTGCTGGAAGCCCAGGTGGCTTGGACTGAGACTCTTGCTTCTTTGATATATTATAGCTCCTGGATTTTGTGAAGGATACTGAGATTCGGGAGAAGAGAGACTTGAATGCAATTGTTGGCAAGAAGCCATTGTAGCCACAAGACAGGAAGGAGACTCTGAGGCCATTGTATGATGAGAATAATAAGGCTGTGTTACTGTTCTCAGACCACTGTGTACTGTATTGCAGATTAAACTTGGATTATAGTCATCAATGGGCTCTGTTTTTATGGAAGGCACTGGAACAAAGCATATAAAGGATATCAGTTTTAAAAGAACTGCTAAATAGACAGTCAAAGAGTTGAATGACTCCGACACTGTAATTCCCCACTACCAGTTTTCAGCTTGTTCAGTTTTCAGATATTACTCACATATCTACTGGCAGATTCAAGATTTACTGTACATCCACAGTTTGAACTTTCATATCACCTTCTATTGCCTTGTCCTCAAATACTTTTTGGTGGACTCAGTTTATGTGTTCGGCTACAAGGAGTAATGGGCTAATATCACTAGACTCTAGAGTTACAAAAGCAGAAAGCTATTCCATCATACTAGGATGGAATTAAAGTGGATTCTTTCCATCCAGTCCACACAGTGTCCAATTGCATAGTCGTCACTATATTGGTTCCCTGTGGCAGGCCATGAGTGGCATATGATGATATCACATCTTGTGGTGGCAAATGATCTCACCTAGCATTTTCATGTAAATGATGTCCTATTTCAGGCAGCTAGAGTCCAACCGCCATCTCACAACACTAGCAACTTAAATCACCCTCATTATGCACATAATGACTACCAGCTGAACATGGTACTTAATTCCACCAAGCCAAGCAACATAAAATTGTTCTATCTAGTAAAGTCATGTAATGTCAATATTATGGCTCTGCGTATGTAAGCAAGAAACTTGACTGCTGCCAGAAAATTTACTAATGTATCAATAATGTGTATCTTCATTAGGAGTCTATGCTAGGCCAATTAGGTTTTTCCCCAGCATCTGAAGGCTGTGGCTATCTGGATGGGGAAGAAGTAGTTTATAGGGTTCAACTCAAGAAAGATCTAGCATCTGTGGTTTTTAGGGACTCTAGATAGGGAGATTGTAATTTTTAAAATCCTGGATGGGTTTGGCATCCTCAAACATAGCAGGTGTGCATCTGTAACTTGTGGTTCCTACTTGAAGGGCAAGTGGTAGCTTTGGCCAAGAAGATCATGTTCATTGGTTATTTTGTTTTGTTTTTAATCCTGTTAACTGCCTAGTCACAATTTGCTAATGATGGCCATATAAATGGCATGCATGCATGCATGCATGCATGCATAAATAAATAAATAAATGACACAAATAAACAAACAAACAAATAAATAAATAAATAAGGAGGTGAGATGGTCTATAGTGCTTCTTTGAGGAAAAGCAAGATAGAAAACTAACGATCAACCAGTGGGAAATGATTGCACAAATTGCTCTGCAAAATGGGAATCTTGCAAACAATCCTTGAGAGAGAGTTTCTGAATACAAACCCCAGGTTCTTCTCTTAACTCAACCTAAAAAGATTCCACTTAGTTTTGAAGGTAAAGTCCTCTTTTGAGTTGAAATCAACTCCTGATGCCTCGTGGCCACATCTATTCATTTTTCAGAACTCCTGTCGTCTTTCAAGAGAGTTCTCATTTTTTCTGTTCTTCAACCATGGTATTCCCTGTGATTTTCCCATCCAAGTGCTATATTGCCCTTGGGTATATATACTGTACTGCTATTCAGTTGTCATAGCCAGTTCTGTGTTTCCACAAAATGTTTGTGCTACAAGTCTCTTTCCATTAAAAAATAAATAAATTACCTGGATGGTAGGTAAAATGCTGGGGCTGACTTTTTTTCCGTTTCCCATTGATAACATAGAAATTCACTTTAACGGGGACACGGATGTGCTTGTTCCGATATTCTGGAATCTCTACAAACAGCATGTTCTGAAAACAACAACAATAACTAACTGTGGGGACAATATAGCATAATGATGTCAGTAACTCAATATTAATAGACACACCCATCTAACCTGCAAAAATCCAGATGATCAATAGATAGCAGGAAATGAGTTTTCCGCATCTATTTTCTCCTATCTAATGGCTGTCTAGATTTTGCAGCTGAAATATGGTAGGCCTAATTTCTGCAATCAGCAAGAGATCACTGGGCTATAATTTTGTAAATATAGATAGTCTTTGACTTATAACTACAACTGGGACCAGCTGTTAAGCAAATCCAGCTTCCCTTATTATGTTTGTTTGTCACAAGCCCCTGGAAAGGTTGCAAATGGTGATCATGTGATCCTTGGACACATCAACTATAATAAAAACATGTAGGTTTCCATGCCCCCAAATTTGGATCACATGACTACTGTGACGGTCATAAGGGCAAGGACCGATCATAAGTCACTTTTCTCAGACCATCATAACTTTGAATAGTTGTTAAATGAATAGTCGTATGTACCTGTATAAGCAACTCCCCTTAAATAGTTGACTTGACATATGGTATTTGAAGTTTCAACCTTAGAGAAATTAATTTTAATATTATTTAAAATATTAGTTTTAATATTTCTCTTATTTATGAGAATAGCATCCACAACACATGAGGACAAGAATAAATTCCTGTTCACTATGGCCAATGTTAAGCATTACAGGAGGACATAATTTACTAACCATTATTTTTCATACAAAGAGGAAGATTGTATTTCTGTGGCTAACAATAGAGTGAACTTACAGATTGGCTCTTATCTTTGTCCACTGTGGCCTCCATCTCCCAAACCTGCTGCCCATCTGAAAAAAAAAAAAAATTAAGTCGTCCATGAAAATTGTTCCAGAATGTATGGAAGACAGATGTAAATAAAGTCCTTAGGAATGCACCTCCTTTTTATATTATATGGTTCAAAGTACTTTTTTGCACATGTTGTCCTACAACCATTCTTAAAGATACATGGTGATTATTATTATTATGGTTTATTGCGCAGTCACCCATATGTTCAAAATGAATTTGGCATTTTAATCCACCTACTGAGTCCATCCTAAGGACTTGGGATAGGCACATGTTGATGTTTGATGGCGTAAGAAGTATTGTCACAGGATGTAAGCTATTCTGAGTAAAGCTGCCTTTTGAAATTGACTGATGGTGAACTTGTCAATGCCGATGGTGTTCAAGTGGTGCTCCAGTTTATTATTGCATGTTGCACATGGAAAGGTAAGATTGAACAAATCGCTTCCCCCCACCCCCCACGACTAGCTCACAAATTTATCATAGAGATGAAGTTCGAATTAGAAATGTCAAGAATCTGACTGCAGTCAGTCATGCAAATGGCAACTCTTTGAATTGCTAAACTAACATACCACATTAAGATTCACTAATGTAGAACTTAAATTCAGCTGCAAAACTGAGCGTATATGGATATAGGTGTGTTTAAATGCATGCAGAAAATTTCAGAAACCACGGAGCTAATTTTGTTTTTAGTTTTTCAATGATATTAATTTCTCACCCTAAGCAATTCTATTATATTACCTAGGTTTAGTAAAACTAAAAGTCTTTCAATGTTTGTTATTTCTGCCCAGTATTGAAAATGTTTCCAGGTGGAGATGCTTCTACTGTACTATCTAAGGACAAACAGTTGTTAGCTACACAATCTTTCCCAGTGTGAGACCCATACCATATCTTGATCTATCATAGTTGGCACAGAAGAGGGGGAAAATATCTGATAAGCATCCTGCCCCAAGCAGCCATTAACAAAGTTAAAACTTGTTATGATGTTCCCACAAACGCTAGCTTCTTCCTTGAACTAAAACTTTCCTAGTTCCTCCAAACTTTCCTTGCAACTCAGAAGACCTTATATGAGTTCCTTTCCTTCCTCTCTACTTTGTCAGCATATTACAGGCATTGTAAAAATTACACAAATCTTTCACTAGTACATGAAACACACTTTCACATCCTTGATGCTGAATGGGAGTTTTGGGGGTGGGGGAAATTGTCTCTTCCACAATTGGTTTTACCAATGCTGCTAACAAAATTTGATGCTTTTAATTTCATAATCGCATTTCTGTTATGGCGCCAATCCTGGGGTCTTTCTTGATTATGGCTATAATTTAGCGATTTCTTTCAAATGTTTTGCATATCAAATAGAAAAAAAACATGATTGCAAAGTAATTTGAACTTAGGCAAAATAATCAACCAACCTATGTTAATAATGTAAGCATTATTCTCAACCACCAACCAAAAGGGAATTGTTTTGAGTATCTTTACTATACACTGAAGTACGACTGATAATATCATATTCTATGGACAATAGTTTAAATTAAATTAAAGCAATAAGATTCAGGAACCGAACCAGCAAACATTCTTGGAACACTTTAAAAACTAGCAAGACCCTGTATTTTTTGTTTTGCTTGAAACAATGAAGAACGCAAAGCATCTATGGCATTTGATAAGGAAACACAGAACAAATGTATTTGCCATAATATTAGACTTAATAGCTTAGCAAAGACCAAGATTCTGTTTTAACTTAAACTAGCAACCTTACTGAAGAGGTGAATATTTTCTAGCAACAGTCTAAAATTAAATTAATGACTTTATCTAAGAACACTTTACTCTAAAGTTCTGTTTTTCTCACAAAGTCACAATGATACTAGCAAAATGTACTTATTTACATTCACAGAACTGATTCACAGAACTTATTCCTGACTAAACAGGCGTAGGAGGCTAGAATGTTAAATGTACGATTTGAAGTGCTACTGTTTTTTTAAAAATAAAATTACTAGAAGCTACAGATTATAAAATAGTTACATTGTAGCAGAAAGCAGTGGTACTATTCAAAATAACCCTTCCCCCTATAGCTGTTAGTCCTGTTTACAGCATCCATTCCAGAAATAACTACAATTATAGAAAATATTCATAAGGGCAATATTGGAAGAAAATAAAGCTTAAACAGAAGAGAATATATGTAGCTGAGGGTTCAACTGTGGAGTTCTTGGTGCTCCACGAGATTGGTTCTTTGCTTGCAGATGTTTCATTATCTGATTAGGTCACATCATCAGTGCTTGTGACAATGGGGATAAGAGACAATGCAAAAGCTAAGAAGGAAACAAAAAGACCAGAACACATCCTCTCCAGCAGACTACATTTAGATAAGCACAATTAACAATTAACACAAGACAAACAATCAAGGAACTACCGAGAAAACCAAACCCCCACCAATAGCGGCAGGGAAAGCTAATGTATATAAACTGGGAGAAAACCCCATACTCATTAGCATTGATGTTACCTAGTCAAGTAATGAAACATCTGCAAGCAAACAATCACCCTCAGAGAGCACCAAGGACTCTGCAAAATAAGATTTGATTAAGCACAACCTAATTTCCTCACTATCCCACATTTTAGCATTGTGTTTAGTTTGCTTTTTGATGCTGGTGACAGGTGTAATCCACTGAGCAACTTCTCAATCAATTGTATGCATACCAGTGTGCAAACTGCCCCCATACTGAAAAATACTGTATATTTGAATAATGTGAAACAAATAGTGGTATGCAGAAAAACAATGCACTAAACCTATCTGGTTAAAGAACCTCAATGTCTGAGAAGGAATCTGACCAGGATGAATTTGTAAATAAGTACAGCTATTACAGTTATTATACAGTAATAAGTTACAGTTCATCTGCAATTGTAAACTATAACAACCAGGCCTCCTTCTCCAAAAAAGCACCCTTTTATTCCGAGGAGACAAATTTGTTTCAGTCTCGGCCATTCCAGGAAAAAAGTTTGTTTGTCTCTGGATTGTATCACCTTAGATGACAGATAGAACTGACATTGTCCTAAAAGAAAACACTCCCCATCTATAAGAACAACCTGGGTATCAATGAGGACTCCAAGTGCATGTCAAAGAGCATTCAGGCCTGTGTTAAAAATTCTCAATTGGCAACCTGAAAAGATGGGCTGCTTCAAAGAACAGATAAAACAATTTGCCCTGAAGATGTGGGAGCAAGAGATGAGAAGGAAGAAGGGAAGCAGCAGATGTACTTCACATTTGGAGCCAAGATTACATTGAGCAAGATTTATGTTGGGATTGACTTATTAATGGATACTTCTGTTCCTTTCATGGTTGCCTTGGGTAGGTACATTTTTTTCCATTCCCTCTAGCTTCAATGTGAGGCACAGTAAGCTGCATTTAATGTAGGTCTTGAAGATATTAGGGAAATCTGGGCTCCTCTTTTAGTTCAGCTAGCTCTAGATGTTTTTTAGATGGTGGTAAGGAAGGAGTGAGTTTGATATTCCTGGACAACCACTTGGTGAAAAGAACATGAAAGTAAAATGACAGTATTGTTAGAAGCTGGGAATGAAAGCATAATCTGTGGGACAAGAGAAGAGCAAGGTGAAGGAGAAGTTATGAGTCAGATTTACTGAGTCAGAGGAATCTCTGGGACTACTCCAAGGTGGCTGCCTTTTACTCAAGGGGAGTTTTGCTCAAGGGGAGTTTTGCTCAAGGGGAGTTCATACAGGCATAAAGTCCTTCATTGTTCTTGAAGTCAGCTTACACACAAGGGTTCCAGTTTTTCACAGAGTGTGCTGAAACTTCATTACCAAACCACCCTCAGGAAGAACAGCAGCTGCAGAGCTCAAGAGAACAGGCAGCCTTCAACGCAGGTTAATTGCAGTGTTGTAGGACACAATCAGGCAACTCAAATGACTAAAACTGAACATATTAGACTAAACACAGCTGGAAATATATTTAAGCCTAAAATTAAACCCTGCTATAAGCAAACAAGCAGCACAATTCTATAGTGCAGGCGACTGTATCCAAATTTGCAACTCCTGAAGTCAGTTCTGCAAAGTTAGCAAGTTTATACAATTTATTATCCTTCTGCTAGTCATGAAAAAAAGGACAAAGATGCCAGAAGCCACCCCTAATCCAACTGCTTGCAATAATTTTCAGCCAATCATCTCTTAATTACTGTAGGGATTGAACTGGGGCAATATGGATCAAATGTTGTCTCAAAGGGTAATCCTACTGGTTAGAAAACAGCTGGTATTGCTGTTAAAGATTTACTTGTCCCCTGGTGATTTTGCAAATCTACAGTATATGTAATATTTTAAATATCTTAGCTTCTTTGGACAGAAGTTTGCCACATTGCAAGACATCACTTTCTACTTATGAAGGAAGAAAAACAAGCTGGAGCAGGCATATCCATCCTCATTCGGTCTCTTCAAATGTGGTATTCATTCATTCATTCATTCATTCACTCATTCATTTGTAAAATCACACATTTATTTAGGCTAGCAGAGAGCTTGTACAGTTTATTATTCACTGACATGTCTAAATTCTTTATTGAATCAGATGCTACTTATCTCCTTTTGTTCCATCAACCTAACCACAAATAAGAAAACCATTTCATTTTCTCTTCCAGTCTCCTAAATGTGAATGAAATTCTTGAAGGCCTGATTTCAACAACTGACAAGCCCACAGCAGGTGGCAGCATCTATCTAACTTTGAGTGGTTTCAATCAAATTAAATAGGATTTGACCTAGTTGGTACTTGAATGAGATCCTACCTGAAAAACTCAAAATTGCAGGCTGGATTGACTCATAAACTCATCCCAGAAAAAGGCAATAGCAAACAATTTCTATATATTATTCATAAGAAAGCAACATGGATGTGGCTGCCAGCAGTTTGTGGAGGTTATTTTTTTAAAAAAATCTAAACATATTTAGTTTCTTCTCACTGAATTGAACAGCTTTTGTGGGACATGTGATTTTTTTACTTATTCTATGCCAGGTGTTTTATAGATTAACAGTAGGCTAGAAATATGGAGAAAATAATGTTCTTATCTGAAGAGATTCACAATCTCAGTTCCAACTTTGCAGGAAGCAATTGAAGTTGAAGACGAAAGTAAGAAAAAATGAGTGTAGTATGAACATTGATTATTGCATATATTTAGCTTCATTTTAACTGGAACAAGAAGAGAGAGAAGATAGCAACACAGATATTCTGGAAGAGTTACAACACGTGGATTACAGATGAGACAGAACGATGTGGTGGAATTTGGATCTGACAGGAATGGATAGGATTATTTTGGCTGCTGATAACAAGTGCCATTTTAAAGCCCTTCTTTATGTAAAGCAAGCAAGCCAACAAAATCCTCCTGCAATTCTTAAACAAATTGCACAATAAACAGAACATTTCCAAATGAGTCTAGCTGCTGTAACAGGTGTCAGCATTTTGCAAATGAGAACACTGAAAACTCTTCCCTTCCTCACCACGTAGCCTAAAATGGTATACACACCAGTTCACCACATCATTTCCTTCCCTCAAGCAGCAGACTCATTTGAATGCCTGCTGTATATAAAGACCAAGGAACTGTAAATGAAATGACACTGAGCAGTCCACCACTAAAGCAACAGAAGCATTTGGTTTTATTTGGTGACCAAACCACTCAAATAATGCTAAGAAAATCTCATGAACCCAAAATATTCAAACCACCTGTTTCAAAAATGCTTTTTTTTTCAAAGGCAACTGGACTTTATTAAAAGCAAAAAAAAAAAAAGCATCTTTGGGACAATCATGACCTGAATGACTGAGAATCTCAGCAGTCATTCAGACCACCTGATAATACTTCAGACTGACCCTAAATACTACAGGTGATGTCACTGTGTGTCTGTTTAGAGATGGTAGTGAAGGCATACACATTAAATTAATGCAGCTTTCTCCCATTTAATCAGCATTTCATTTACTCATGATGCAATGTTCTAATGACAACAGACGATCCTACCTGCATAGGCCCATGTCTGCAGGAAACAAATGCTTCCCTAGCACAGCTGGAACAAACCTGGTTCTTTAAATATGGTAGCCTTGTACATAAAAAGGTAATAATCTCATGGCAATTGTACTGACCTTTTAGTTTGCATATCATGTTCCATCTGCCTTGCTAATATGCCGTTATAATCTTGAGTGTACAAGCCCTAATTTTAGTTTGTCAATATTTGTATTTCCTTTAACATCGTTGAATGTTAGCTCTAAATCTATGGCAAAACAAGAGGCTGTCTGAAATCAGGTTTGCTTTGTTTGGGAGAGGGAAAAAAAGACTCTTCCTGTAATCTATTACTTCCTACTTTGAATGAACATTGTGCTGGGTTTTCTATAGAAAGTGAAGCAAATGTGTAGCTGATGCTTCTTGATTTGAAGAGTGTTTGGAATCTTAGAGATGAAAGAGGTTGCTTAAACCATCAAATCCAACTTTCTGCTCAATGCAGGAATACAGTGTAAAGCACCCCAGATCAGAGATCCAGCTTTCACCTGAACACATTAAATGAAAGTGAGTCTAATACCACTTTGAATAATTGATGCCAACATCAACTGCTTTTTTACTCTTTTAATATTTATTTAAAACCTGCTTCCCTATCACTTAAATCCACTATTTTGGGTCTTGTACTCCAGAATGAGACAAACAGATCTTGATTTTCTGATACATGATAGTCTTTCTTGTATTCCAAATGTACTACCACAACTCTCCTTGGTCATCTTTTCTCCAAATTAAATTAATTATCCAGCTCCGTTAATTGTTTTTTCTGTTTATAGTCCCCTAAACATTTTCACTCTCTCTTAAGCCTAGTCCAATTTCATTGAATTCTTTATATTTAAGAAAGCACTGAATGTAATGCTTGAGTCTACCAATGCAGAAAATAATGCAATTAATATTTCCTGAAATCTGGAATACATGCGTCTGTTCTTTCAGCCCATTCAATACAATATATCGAAATGGTTGCAAATGTTATTTCTGTCTTGAAATAACAGCAGCAGTTATCCATAACCTTTTTGTATCCATTGTTAATCTCAATAAACATTCTATTTATCTCTTCATTAACAAAAACTCTGAACACCCAGGACTAATCCTTGTGTACCTCACTCTTTCCAATCTGATGAAGATCCATTGAAGAGCATTCTTTGAATATTATTTTAAGCCCATTAGGAATCCACTTAACTGCCAAGCTGTCTGTGAACATATAATTTAATTTCTCAAATGTTTTATGCTACTTTATTTTAGTCAAGTTTCAACAAGCACAAATTGGCATGCAAAATTCTTCCATCTCCCCTCCCAGTAATTCATCAAATAGGTTAGCCTGGTAGATAGCAAATATCTCAAGATTAGCCAATGCATTATGCAGTCCATTGATTAATTCAGTACTACATTTTCATAGATCTAGTCCAGGGGTTCTCAGTCTTGGCAACTTTATGACACGTAGACTTCAACTCCCAGAATTTCCCAACCATCCATGCTGGGATTTCTGAAAGTTGAAGTTCACGTGTCTTAACGTTGCCAAGACTGAGAACCCCTCATCTAGTCCAACATTCCAGCCATCATCTACACTCTCTCTTAATGTTTTATTTGAGTCTCAAACTTAGGGAGTCCTTAATCCTAGAAACAGCTGGACCGGTTGTATTTAACCACAGCGATAATAATGCAACCTAGGTGGCGCAGTGGTTAGAGTGTTGAACTGCAGGCCACTTCTGCTGATTCAATCTAGCGGTTCAAATCCCACNNNNATTGCTTATAAGCTGTAAACTGCCCCGAGTCTTCGGAATGGGGCGGTATATAAATGTAAAAATAAATAAAAAATAAAATACTGAGAGGTACTGATTATATAGTTATACAATATAATTGATACCAAACAAAACACTAAAATACAAAGAAATACATGAAGGAAAGGAAAAAAAGGAAGGAAAAAAAGGGAACCCCCCTACTTTCTATATTTTCAAAATATTAATATTATTCTATTGTTAAAATTTTAGATCGCATAGAATCATATTATTCAATCTTGTTTATTAGTACAAGGCCATCTTCAAGGATGAGTTCACATAAATCATGAAGTTAGACTTTAAAATTCGATATACATATATCTTTCCAAGAATACCATGTAACTCTTGTTACAAACTGCCTGCAGAATATATCCCAAGCTTTCCCAAGCATAAATAGGGAAGCTCAACATTTTAAAAATCTTTAACATCTATTTATACCTCTGAACCTTAATTTTTTGTTAGAGTTTTTGTAATTACACCTGAAATGAAATTTACTGTTTTGTTTGCAATTGTTATCATTGGTATGATCTTTATTTTTAGTGTGTGTTTAAAAAATTAATAACAATTTTAAATGATCATTTTAACTGTTTCATATACAGTATGCATTAGTTGTAATTACTTGTAATTAACGTTAAAGTTCAATTAGCCTCTACTAAAATTTATTGGTAGCTTATCTATCAACTTTATGGATTAATTAAAGATTAATCTGATACATTTATATCCTGCCTTTTAGAAAGCTATATACAAAAGTACAGCAATAGAAGCTCCTGGAGAGATTGATAAACCAGCAAAGGGTAATAATGTCCATGGATAGCTTAAGTCCATGGAATGAATTAATTCAGATATCGCAGATCTTCACAACAATATTGAATTTAAGAGGGATAAAGATAGTTTATTCAGCATTTTTCCAGGATTATTTTGCACGTAGACAAAAGATGCTTTATTTTTACAAGCTATTTTTTTTTGTTGTTGCAGTGTTTTATTTCATCTTTTGGCTACTTCTGAGCTCCTGCTTGGAATTAACAAGGGGAAAGGGCATTTTATAGCAGTTCTTAAATACTTGGATTATTAATGGCCACCTAACCGGCTTCATATTGTTATATTTTGCTATAAGCCCGTTATCAATGTGTGGTTAAAGAGAGGGGCATATGCCAGAAAATCTGAGAATATACTTCTATGCCTACAAAATAGCAGAATGTGTAAGTCATCTAACTTAGGGTTCTTCAACATCCAGAATTCAGGCTGGGAATGTCTGCAATGCAGGTCTGTCTGCATGGGAATCTTTTTCATTTCCCCATTGGAACCAGTCAACATAGGAAACAATTCCAAGATAAGAATGTGCTGTGCAGTTCAAACCATTTCGAGGACCTTCCTCTGTGTGGGCCGTCAGTCAAGATTTCTGATGTCCCCTAAGAGCATTGTGCAACTCAAGGCAAGTTGTTCAAGGGCAAATGAAGTAAATAATAATAATAATAATCCGGGTTTGTATGGGTAGCAATGAAGCTGATCTAGCACTGATGGGACACGGACCTTGGTTATGGGCATTTACTAGTTTGCTATGCTTAGTAACTATGGTTACTAGTTTGCCCAGGTTACCAAAAACTTTGGATGTCTCCAGAATCCATAATTTCAGCCATCATACTTCTTCTTACTCTGGATTTTACATAAATACTGCAACTTAATTGCTGTTGCTAATTATGAGCGGTATCATTTTAACACAGGCCAGTGGAAAACAGGATAGGCATTCATAATGGGAGGTAAACTGAGGTAGTAAGCCAGAGGGCTGATTACCTGGATATGAAAATATTTATAGTGCTTCTGCAAAATCATACCGGATACATACGGTATGATTATTTATCTCCACCTTCTTTCTTTTGGAAATAGACTATGTTATGAACAACTAAGAACTATAAGAGGCTCTCATGCATAGATTCTGCCCATCCTTGTTTTTGTAGACTCATGCTTCAGAGTCAACAAAAACATGATCTGTTAATTGGTTAGTGGTTTCATTCCCTGGTTTCTTCCACAATTCCACAGCTAGAGTCCCATGGTTGCACAGAACATTAACATTAATCTAAAGTGCAAATTGCTTGTTGACTTCACCCTGTTTCAACAACATGAGAGACACATGGGTCCGTCACAACAAGTTAACCATATGAATATAGATAGTGTGCGAAGAACCCATTCATGCATTTAATAGATATTATGCTAGCACTGATGATGTTACATAGTTGGTTAATGAAATATCTGCAAGCGAACAACATGAATGGTCTGGTGGCCTAGAAGTGAAGATGCTTGCCACACACTCAGAAGGCTGAGAGTTCAATCTTAGGCAGCGACAGATGTTTCTCCATTAGGGCACAAAGAGAAACTATCTACTGTGAGCCTAACAGAGGCATCAGGAAGGGCATCTGGCAGTAAAAGCTCAGCTCCATTCAGTTGCCTTGACTCCATCCTGATACAAGGGATTAAGGGTTGTAAATGTGAAGCCATCCCAGCCATGCCTATAAAAAAGGCTGCCCACACATATCAAAAGGTGTGTCTTTGAGTGATATTTCTAATCTGTAGTACAATGGTGGGTTCTGTTCTGATTTTGCATGGATGCATAACATGAAATTAAGCTCTAGCAGAAGATCTAATGGTGTCAGCACTCTTTACAGGATTAAATGCATTTTTAAGGGAAAAGTGTAATTCTATCTTGTTTAACTCAAGCTGTGATTGGACCACAAGCTTTGTGCCAAACTCGAGGAGAAGTCAAGATGTCAGCCTGCATTAGGTAAATCTTATTTGATCTATTACAGTACCCTCAGAGTTGTTTTGCTTAATTAGCCAACTAAAGGGTACCCCAAATCTGCACACATTACTCACAATCTCTTACTCCTGAATAGGGGTTTGTGAAATGGCGACAAAAATGTGCTTTCTGCCACAGCTTAGCTGAGCTCGCATAAGAGATCAACCAAGAGGTTTGGGAAATTCTCTTTGCATTTCTCACAAGCTTACTCTGAGGTTTTAGAGCAGCAACTTGACAGACTGTCAAATAAACTGTCCAAAATAAGTAACATTTATTTAAGTTATTGTGGATGAAAAAAAAATCTACTGTAGCTTCCAATAGTACATCTGATCCAATCAACACAAGTGGGATTCAGCATGAGTAATCAATCTAGGCTAGCTTTGCCATGGGCCTGGATTTATGTATGAACTTGCTGGCTTGGTTTTACGATTTTGCTTGATGCATTAACTCATCTATTGTGGCTTATTATTATTATATGCAAACTAAGCCATTGTGCCATGCTGATTCCTATTTCTTCATTTCTGCAATTAATATGGTACCTAATTCCTAAAAAGGTTCTGAGCAACTTACAAAAATAAAATTGTGGGAATTTTACAGAAAAACAATTCTTTACTGCTGGGCATTGTTTACTGCTATCGGTAGATATCTACCATTGGGTCAATCTCCCAACCATGTCTTGGTGGCTTTCCAAAAGGCCCCAGGGCTGGTGATGGAACACACTGCAAGGAGTGCAGTAGCTACAAAATTGTTCAACAACTTAGCAGAAGACATAATGGCTTTGTGGCTTAATGTTATGAGTTAATGCACCAACAATGTTTCTTCAACTGGATTCCTAGTGACTTCATGGATATATCTATATAGTTTTCAGCAACAATGATTGGGTTTGCCTTAATCATCTTCCAGGGTGTTTTTTAAACTTCCAAATTTATCTTTCAGCCTTTGTATTTCCTAATAGTCTCTCACCCAAGCACTATCCAAATCCAACCAAATTTAATGTCCAAGCATTCAAACTAGTTCCTAAATAACTCTTAGTTAAATAGACTTAGTGGGTCTATATCTGATCATAACCATTTTATGGTTCATTGTCCATTAAATCTAAACAGATAACCAGAACAAAGTCCATTTGTTATCTGAATAGAATTATAGTAACAGAGTTTGAACCCTAAGCCTTAGATGAACCATGAGATGGGCAGGAAGTACATCTGATAAATAAATTTGATTATAAATAGTGATCAGGACTGGTCTCAGTTATTATTTACCCAACCCTTTCCATGAGTCAATATTTTAGTTCTGAAGACAGAAAGCCTTTCCATTTTCTACTATATAAGTATATGCCCCTATCATTGACATTAGGCTAAAATATTATATAAGATCTTTTTAATAAACTACCATTTTGCATAGTTTTGTACATGCAACTAGACCAAGGCTTATGTAGAATTACTAGTGAAGCAACAATATACTACTCCATAAAGTGTAAGCAAAACTTCAGTTATCTTTGAAAAGTCAACTATAACTAACATAATCCTCCACAAAAATTATTTCGGTTCTCAATAACCAAAGACTTAACAGTTTTCCTAAGTGCTTTCAAACTTAATGCATAGCTAACTCTGATGCTATGCACACATGGTCTTTCATAATTCCTATTCAGTCACCTCTAAATAGCTTGGATACATCTGCTGAGGCTTCCAAAGTTATGTGTTAGCATCTCCCCATTAGACCTAGGTTAGCATAACCTCAGACAATTAATTACATATCAGTTCTACCCAACTTCTTGTAATCTTCCACAATTATCTGGCTTGATGGTTTGGTGATATAAGTTCTGGACTTCACAGAAGGTTATCCTGATCAAGTAAAACAAGTCTCTTAAGGTGCCATTGTGATCATTGTGCATGATTAATCACATAGGGCATCTCCATGATCTTACAAAAGCTGTTATAGCAGCTTAAGAGAATTTGATTTCCAGAAGTCAACAAAACATTTTCTTTCTTCAGAGGGCTACATTCTGTGCTCACCTTGTTTGTTCAAGTAGATGAAGAGACCACAGTTATTTAAATAGGCCCGATGATGAACGGGCCAGTATTTTAATTTCACCAAGAAAGCACCCAAGGAATGACTCACCAAGGCCAAACATACATGTCAAAGTCTGGCTGGGAAACTGCCAGGGTTATTAGTCATCCATGCTGTAGCCCAACCCCAAAATTGACATTTTGCACCCAGAGAATAAGTTTAGAGGAATCCCCCTTTCTAGCTCATCTGAACAGAATATAACAGTGGCTCAGCATTGAAACAGCATATGCTGATTTGGTTCTAAGTTTATTTCAACAAATATCTTATGTGATTCAAAAAACAACATAGAAGAAAAAAAATGCATAAACATTTAATGAAACAAAAGCTCCACTCAAAATAAAACCACTGGGAACCACCATGTAATACAATGAGTCACACCAGGATGCGATGACTAAGTGGGAGACTAGGGAATTCCACTCCTTGTGCCAGCTTTTTAATGGGATCAATTAGCTTTCAACAGGTGATAGAAGATTCTTTCTCTTCCTCCCTCTGCCTTTCCTCAGTTCCAAGACAAATGCATTAAAAGGCAGTTGCTGCTTTTAAACAAATACCCTGCAAAGCTTGATAATCACTGACAGGCTGGTTTCTAGGCGCCCCCATAGTGTGTAGCAAGCCAGGCAATCCAGGCCAGAAGTAGTTGCCTTTGTTAACAGAGAGCTTACCAGTTGCAAAATTCCAAAACCGTGTGTCATGCAGAGAGATTTTCCAAAACACTGAATTCCACACTGTCACTGATTCTTTTTCAGTTATGGCAACTGAGTTTCTACGGCCACTCTTATTTTCTCTTGTGTGTTTATTTTCAGGATTATCTCCCCCCCTCTACCCCCACCCTAATTTCACAAGATTAGCCTGGGATTCCCCTATTTTCCACCTGACATTTGCTGGCCGTATTATAGAAATGTTTGTACAAGCAGTCAAAGAGCTACAATAAAAAGAGGTAGAAATTCTCATGGAACATTCACAAAGCTACATCCATCAATGTTCATGTTATTCTCCTTGCCAAAACTGCCACAGCTTTATAATTCTGTTAGTCTCTCCTCCATACAGGTTAGCTTTTTGCGAGGTAGTCCAGAGAAGAAGCGCACCCAGAAATACTAGATCTAACTTTATCGTTAGGTAACATTAACAGAAACTTGCAAGTCTAAAAGTATTGCATTCTTTGAAAAAGTGATTAAAATGGTGGACCAGTGAAATGCTATGGGCCTTACTTCAGTAAGGCATTTGACAAAGGAGACCACAGCCTACTTTTTGGTAAGATAAAAAAAAATGTGGGATAGACAGCATCACCACCAGATGGATTTGTAATTAGCTGACCAACCATTCTCAATAGGTAGTCCTCAATGGAACTATATCTACATGGAGGGAAGCATCCAGTGGGGTAACTCAAAATTATCTTAGGCCCAGTGCTCATCAAGATATTCATAAATTATTTAGATGAAGGGATAGAAGGGGAACTTATCAAATGTGCAGACCAAGCTTGGTGGGTGGTGGGGGACAGTCAATGCATTAGAAGATAGGCTCAAGATTCAGAAGGATGTTGACAAACTTGAACACTGGGTCCTATCCAACTAAATGCAATTCAGTGGTTAGAAAAGTAAGGTCTTATCCGTAGGCAAAAAAAAGAAAGGTATAGAATAGGTAATACCTGGCTCAACAGCAGTAACCGAGGGATATAGGTATATAGTGGACCACCACTTACATAGGAGCCAGCAATCTGCTGCAGCTGTGAAAAAAGCCAATGCTGCATCAACAGAGAGATAGCATCGAGATCACATGAAGTACTAGTACTGCTTTATATTCTACTGGTAAGACCACATTTAGAATATTGCATCCAGTTTTGCTCACCACAATAAAAAAAGATGCTGAGACTCTAGAAAGAGTGGAGAGAAGAACAACAAAGATGATTAGGGGATTCAAAGCATATGATGAATAGCTTCAGGAACTGGGTATGTCTAGTCTAACAAAGAGGAGGACTAGGGGTGATATGATAGCACTCTTTCAATATTTGAGGGTCTATCACAGAGAAGAAAGAGTCAACTTATTCTTCAAAGCTTCTGAGGCCTATCGGACCTCTAGTCTAATGTCAATAAAATAGAACAATTGTAAATATATGAAAATAACAGTAACTGTATGTTTCCAGGGATTCAGAGGCCTGGGTACAATTGTCCTACTTGCAACAATACCAGCCGGGCAGAAAATTCACAGCTGCTAGATAATCATCACAAGTCAAACTGTACTAGGTCAAAACAATCTTGAAGGCATGTCAGGAAGGATAGGGCTACTGTGACTGAATGGATGAATTTCGACACTTTTTCTGTAAGGCAATTCAGATTGTGCTGTTGTTGAAAATCAAGTAATCCTGACGTTGCTTTGGAACCCGATATTCTGCAGAGCAGTACTTTCCCAGGAGAAAGAAAACTGAATGCTCCTTCAGTCAGCTAGGAATAATGTAGATACCATCCCAATTTTCTTTCTAACATTATTTTCATTTCTGCCACTGGTAGAAATTACAACCTGTTCTATGAATTAAATTATAAAGTAAAGAAAAAGGCATGTTATATTTCTTTACTATCAAGATATATATATATATTTTTGGTGAAGAGCCTTGGGAAGATGATCTGAAAAAAAAGTTCTTTTTGGGGTGTGCAGGAGAGATGGGGACTTCAAAACTAAAATTAATCAAATGGTTTAGCAGAAAATAATCACATTGTTTATAAGTTTTAGGAAGATATCAAGTGAGGTAGAAAATGCACAGAACGTGGAGGTTTTGTATCAAAGCATTATTATTCTTTAGTCCTCATACAGCTTTCTACAGCCTCAATTTCATTAACTAAAAAAAGGGACATGAGAAGATGGAAACTCTTTGGAAAGTAAACTGAAACCTATTTTTTGGGGGTGAATTAGTAATCTACAAGAAGGAGATATTAAATTGTAAAGAGATTTGCTTGCATTAATGAAGTAACAGATGAACATCTGCAAATAAGATTCATCTTGGGGCCAATTTCCTTGCTCATGGAAACTAACTTGGGGGTTTTCTCCTTTGCTATCATTGCGTCTTAAAACACCAGACAACTATTCCACCACAAAATTGGTTTTCCCTATTGCCAATTCCTATCCTGCTTCAACAGCCTCTGCTCCCAGTCAGTCACTTGATTTCTCGTAGAAGAGTATGGCAATAACCTCGAAGAAGGAATACAAGAATTCTTAAGTAAATATCAACTTAACCCTGGGAAGGAATAGAGGGTAAGAAATAAACTCAAGGCAGCTTAATCTTGATTCTGTTTGGTATAAGAAGACACACAGAGAAGCACTAGATAAACAATCAAACAGTAAACAATGTCTTATTCAAGGATAAAACAACAACCACATCAATGCTGACAGGGTAAGCTACTGCATATAAACAGAAAGTAAATCCCACACTCATTAGTACTAAAGATATGACCTAGTTGGGTAATTAAATGTCTGCAAGAAAACTGGAAGAGCAGCAAAGATTCCAATGGCACATATTTTTAACTGTTAGCTAAGGGCTCAAGAGATGAAAGGGACATAAAAACCCAAACCTACTTTAAGCATCATTCCAGACTGCACTGTCTTCAAGAGTTGTAGAAACTTAAGAATTCACTCATTTATTTGATTCATTATCTAGCTTTTCCTAAAAAAGCTCAAAATAGTGTATGTGAAAACCCCCCTTTATTTTATCCCCATTAAAAAGCACACAACAAGGCATGCTGGGCTGAAAGGGATGATTTCTCCCAAAGTACCCTATGCTTCCATGCTAAGAGTGAACTTCAACTAAAATATTCCCAGTTCTACTCATCTACCTTTGCACATTACTAACATTCCTTACCCAGAAAGTATTGCTAGTCCTACCACTATCATTACTTTAGGGAGCGGGTATATAAGAAACTCAAACACCACAAGGTTCATTTAAGCGAGTGCAATGTACATTCCACTTACTATGCATCATCCACAGATGGTGCAAAGCACACACATATCACATGTGTACTGCATACATTGGTTGTTTTTTTTTTAAACACAAGAGCTTTATTCAGATGGTGCTAGAGCACAAATTTGCAAACTCCCATTCCCCCAGAGTTCACTTCCTTCCACCATTTCCTGTGCCAGGTTTAGAATGACTGGGTCTTTTTATAAACTGCATGCTGATCTCATTAATATGTAGTGTAGTCAAGCCAACATAGTGAAGGTCAGTTATTTTCATGGCCCAGCCTCAATGTATTACAATTAAACACCTACATTGCTTTCAGGTTGAGATCCAGATGATGCAGACCAGCAGCTTGACTGTCTCTCTAATTAGGAAGGTTGGAAGTGATAGCCTAAATTGCTGATCTAAATTGTAACAGTGTTTTTTAATTGGAAGACATAGGTACAAAATCAAAGGGTGATATCTGTCCTACCTTTCTGTTCAAAGGTCTGGAAGCTGTATTTGATTGGGGGGGGGGGAGAGAGGGATAGTCTTGTGGCTAGCTATGGAAATTAAAACTTGGCTGATTTCCCTAGCTCTATTTTGAGATTGTTATCTCAAAATAACAATCTCAGGAAGCATAAGATGTTGAGTAGATCAACTGCATGAAGTTGAGAAGAAGCTTAACTCTTTATAAAAAAGATGTTGAGATTAGAAAGAGTGCAGAGAAGAGCAACCAAGATGATTAGGGGATTGGAGGCTAAAACATACTATGAACAGTTGCAGGAATTGGGCATGGCTACTCTACTGAAGAGAAGGACCAGGGGAGACATGATAGCAGTGTCCCAATACTTGAGGGGCTGCCACAGAGGGGAGGGGGGTCAACCTATTTTTCAAGGCACCCGAAGGCCAGACAAGGAATAATGGATGGAAACTGGTCAAGGAGAGATTCAACCTAGAAATAAGGAGAAATTTTCTGACAGTGAGAGCAATCAACCAAAGGAACAGCTTGCCTTCAGAAGTTGTGGGAGCCTCATCATTGGAAGCTTTCAAGAAGAAACTGCCATCTGTCAAAAATGGTGTAGGGTCTACTTGGGCATGGGGGTTGGACTAGTTGACCTACAAGGTCCCTTCTAACTCTGTTAATCTGTATCTGTATGTCCCATTTCCATCATACTATGGGTACCTCTCCCATTTTCAGCTGCACACACGGTGTTGTGACTTATGGTTACAAGTTAGAACTGCAACAAGAGCCTTGCCAAGTGCTACAACTTATGCAAAGCACCTTTTTTTTCCAAACCATTAAAGCAGCCACTTCATTTGCAGGGCTCAGATGCGGCTTTGAAAGCTGCTTCTGGCTGTCTCCATTCCCCATGAGTCATCCAAGTGAAATGGAGAGATAAGGGAGCATGCTTTCCTTTCCAGCTGCTGGCGTGCTTTTCTTCTCTTTTTTGCTATTTCCTTTTTATAAAAATGCAAGTCTTTTTCTAGAATCAACAATCCGGAAAATAACTGACAGCTTCACCGAGGAGTCTATGTAGCCTTCACTCCAAGATCTTATAGTACTTTGGTTATCCTTTGAACTATTCATTAATATTATGTACAAAATATACAAGCCAAAGCCCGATTACAAATTTATGCATAAGTTCCCATAGATAAACCTACATTTTTTTCTGTACATTTTTCTGTATTTGAATGCAGGCAAAGTCTGCAGCTGTGTATGGATGGATAGGCTGGTAAACAAGCCCTTCAAAGCCTTAAATCCAAAGTAAAGTGGAAGTTTGGGATTCCAAGGTTAATCTGCAATCATAGTAACCTACAATAAGGTGTGAACCTAGTAAAATAAAGAGTAATGAACAGGCCACTTTTTGAAATATATTACATAAATGGAAGGGTGCAACGTTCAGAAGAACTGCTCTTCAGATCTGAATAGCTCCACTTGAAAGAGTAGTCTTCAAAACAAAGGAAGTTGTGTATTTATTTATTGGTTGGGCTGATATGCTACTCCAACCAAATGCAACTTTGAGTAGTGTTCATTTCATGATACTGTAATCAGATTGCAGCAATTAAGGCCAGCAAAGGAAAAACAATTGCAACAAAATGAAAACTATCTGACATAGCAATGATGAATAAACCATCCTAACTTAAAAAGTGTGAGCCAGCTTGGTGTAGTGGTTAAAGGCACTGTACTAGAAACTGGGATACTGGGAGTTCCAGTCTTTTTAAGCAGAAAACCAGCTTCGGTGACTTTGGGCCAATCATTCTCTCTAAGCTCTTGGAAGAAGACAATGGAAAAATACTTCTGAAAATGTTGCCAAGAAAAATGCATCAACTTGTGCAAGCAGTTGCAAGAAGTCAAAATTGATTCGTAAATACATACACAAACTTAAGAATCTTGTTAGATAATCAACAAATTAATCAACAAAGCAGGCATGATATAATATACCGGTAGTCCTTACTACTTAGCCATTTGTAAGATTTGGAGGCAAATGCTTACAAGGATGGCATAGTTGCCAGGAATTTGCAGCATTACTATTAAAAGTATAATATTCTTAATGTAGACACCTGATTGTGGAAATCCTCCCCCCCCACTTCCTTGTTTAGAAATGAATAGGTAGTATCAAAATTATAAGGTTTTGGCATCAGCTGCAAACATTGTTCACCCAAGCTTTTAACTGTCTGTGGTGCCCTATCTCATTGTTCTGATTTTTTTAAAATAATAATAATAATTGCTTTACAATGTTGGGATTTTACACATTTATGATATGGCAATTTAATGATCTAATAACATTTGAATTCCATTATTTCATAATGGTGTAATTTTGTGGTTAAATTCAATTTTGTATTCCTGTTTGGAGACTATCACAGATACAATGGAAAAAAAAATCAACATCTGTTTAATAAAGCAATAAATATCTTGCTGCTCTCCAGAAACAACTAAACAACTAGATATGCATATGTATATTCATATCTGCAGTTATACTTTGATGTGATGGACTCTATAAAATCCTAAAAGGGTTAGGTCAGCCTTACAACTGCCTTAATTCCTGTCCATTAAGATCCATATGGCTGATTACCTAAGAAAATAATAAAATAATAATTCCCTTTAAAAATTCTGATTAGAGCTCTTATTCCCTTCTCCACTTTTTCTTTAAGCCATCAGTATTACCCAAACAATTACATTTGATACCAATGGCATCAGCATGTATATTTTCTGTATTTCTGCATGACACGAGAAAACATAAGCAACTTACATAAATTGAAGAAAAGTTGGAAAGTCGAGCTGAAGATTTCCTTTCAGAAATTTCCATTATGACCACTGTGGCTTTCAAATTTTTCTTCAAAGACTGCAGACTTACCTCTACAAATTGCAAAGTTTCAACATGGAATACAAAGGAAGAGGAGGGACCCTTAGGCCTCGTCCCAAAGGTGCTTTTTCCAAAGGCAACTGGACTTTCTTTGTTTTTCCT
>JANHFL010003738.1:187658-207909 GCA_032468155.1 Oxyrhabdium leporinum | reverse complement strand
TTCAAGGAAAAACAAAGAAAGTCCAGTTGCCTTTGGAAAAAGCACCTTTGGGACAACCATGACCTGGATGACTGAGAGTCTCCATAGACATTATACCTCTTTCTCTTTTCTTTTAAAATTCAAAACAGAAATGCACGGGAGTCCCCTTTGGACACTTCTGAATGTAACCTAGTTCCTGAGAAACAATGAAGCTAGAAGTAGCACCTAACTGGTCCTAAAAGATAACAGAACCTTTGCAGTAATCCTTTAGGGGTGCGGATGCTAAATCCTATCCTCTTGTTATTACCATTGTTTCAACTGCTGCACTGCATATTTAAAAAAAAACAACAATGAGTCCCTCCTAAAGATTTTTTTTTTTAAAGGTCAGATATGATTCAGGTCAGAAATCAAAGCAGTTATTTAAAGCAAGCAATAGAAAAGAAAGGGAAGAGATAGTAAAGATACAGTCCAAAAGACATGCATATTTATATACGTAAGGATTCAGCAACTGATAACCTCAGGGCTAAATTTGCAGTTGCTATTAAGAAGACTATGATTTGGAGGGAAGAGCAACAGTATCCGGGAGTATCAAAGAGGCCATTGGGGAGTGGAAATATTTGTGTGTGTGTGTGTGTGTGTGTGTGCGCGCGTGCATGTCCATGTATATGTGTGTGTTTGTGTATGTATACGTACATACACAGACACACACGCATGTGTGTATGTGTATGCAATTATCAGTTGCAGAGGAACAAAGGCAGGAAAGAACAACTCTGTGATGTGGGAAGTCAGTGTGCTGTGGCTCAACAAACTTGCTGAGAGAGAGAGAGAGAGAGAGAGAGAGAGAGGGAGAGAGAGAGAGAGAGAGACGGAGAGAGAAACAGAACACACACACACACACACACACACACACACAAATTGCTGTGGCTGGCCCTAGTCTTGACCTCCATTCTGCACTTCTTCCCTCTTTCCTCTCTTTAACAAACATAGTCTTGACAATCTTAATTTGTGCCATGCCTTACTGTGAAAAAATATGTCATGGTGTCAGAATTGGAGCTTCTACTGGAAAATTAATATTGGCTTTCTAAGCATGGCTGTCCTTATTCCCCACATACCCTTCTCTCCCTTAATGTTACCGAGGAATTTGTTCAAATTGGGAGCCGTGTTTTCACTTGTACCTGGCTGCAATCGGGGCAGAAGACATTTCAGAGAAATGATAAGCTGCCTTTCTGCTACACTGTGCTGGGATCTGCAGCTTTGAACACCCCAAAAGCATCAGTGGTCACTGCGAGAAATTAAGTGCCAGACCAAAATGGATCTTGGCCTGACCCAACAGGGACAAAGATTTTTAACATTTCCAAAACAGAAATAAAATAAAGATCTATTTTATTATTTAAGGATAGTAATATCACTGATTAACTCTTCCTAAATGTCCAACATGGTTTTTTTGTAATACAAGATGGTTGATCATATGAATCTCTAACTAAATACTTAATTCATTGAATTATCACTTGAAATACAGCATTTGCACTATACTTCTGGTTTTGCTTTTTCCCAATGCAAAGCCGTAAGTTCAACAGGGAGGAAGGCCTTCCACCCTTTGATGCTGCCCCAGTCATCTTGCAGAGTTTGACCTCCTCAGGGAAGCTTCTGGTGGTAGGAACAAGAACTCATGACCCATTTGCACAGATATCTCAGTGAAAATTCATTTAAACAGATCTATCATCAAAGCAAATCATCTATTGTTTTTAGTCACAATTCCATTTTTTTGTTCTGGTTTCCCAGTTTCTACTGATTAACAATCCCTTCTTCTGACTCATGCATAGCCCATTAAAATTTTTGAAATATTTCTACCTTGAAAGTCTCATTTGGGAGTAAAAGGTTCATTTGGGAGGAAATTCTTGCATAGAGTTTTGTAAGGGACTACCATGTAAGTATGCTACTTGGAAATACAGTTTTAACACTAGTCACCTAAGACTGCCATCTTCTGTATGTGTCCTTTCCACAATAACCACTTTCTTTTGGTAATGTGACAACAATTTGATGCATTCTGCCTTTGGAAAGACTGCCGTATATCATATGCTGTAAAATGAGATTACTAGTAACCCAATCTTTTATTTCAGAATTATTTATCTCAGCTGGGCAACCTGCAGAAGAATGGGGAAATGATTCCAATATCTTCACAAGTTGCACACAATGAACTTCCCTCAACAGACATTCCCTGCCTCGGATGAACATAACGCCCTTTTTGCACAACAACAGAAATCTGACAAACTAAACATAACCCAATGTAATGCATTCTAGAGGTGTTGGAATTACTGTTTCCAAAACAACTGGTCAACATGGCTGAAAATATTAGTTGGATTGTAGTATTTCCAAAACTGGTGGACACTAGATTGAGAAACAATAGCCTAACCTAACTCCCAGGAAGGACTTCAGGTTGCGGCTAGAATGTTTGTATTTGGAAGAAAGGAAGAAACAAACCTGAAAGGAATCAAGGCAGCTTTTGGTAGAATTTATTTCTGACTTTGACATGAACCTAGGGTTTCCCATGATGGAAAAGCTAGCAAATGGGTACCATCTAGAATATCCTGAAGAAGCTCAAAACAGAGTGGGTTGGGCTGAATTAGTAGTTGGGGAGCCACTATGAAAATCTCAAGGTTCTATGCTACACTGGAATGCTATAGCAAACTGTGTACTTTTATTTGGTTATGGAAGTTGTGGATACGCTCATATACTGTAGTTATTAGTCACTGAACTTAACCTGAGGGAGTCTTTACCTTGTTT
Organism: Oxyrhabdium leporinum; assembly: GCA_032468155.1. NCBI lineage: Eukaryota > Metazoa > Chordata > Lepidosauria > Squamata > Cyclocoridae > Oxyrhabdium > Oxyrhabdium leporinum. The sequence goes on along the minus strand of JANHFL010003738.1, from coordinate 205,146 downwards.
TATATAACAAATTGTTAGAGGCAGAGAAGACACCAAGGACAATTTCCACCCCTTAGAATTATAGAACAGAGTCATCTATGAAGTCGTCAAATCCACCACCACCGCACACAGCAGGATTCACTACACTAACTCTGATAGATGATCATCCAGATTCCAGTTGAAAATCTCCAACCTCCTTCTTCAGGTTTGGTTGCTTGGTACTAAAAATGGGATACTAAGCTATCAAGCTACCTCGCTGTTTCTTTCTGACTGTCTTTGTGAAAGTAATTATAATAAAAGAGCTTTCTTTCCTATAGTTGCTGGTCCTATTTTAATATTATTTTTAATATTGGGTCCTTCAGGGCATGGTCTTCCTTAATCAGCCACATGAGAGAAAGAATGAAAAGAATGCCATACCTGGTGTCTTCTCTGTGAAGATGACTTTGGATTCTGCTGTAAAATTCTGGCCGGTTAAAATCATTTGCTGTCCACCATATACAAGGCAGGTGTCCACATCTTGTCTTTCAACCATTGGAAGTTCATGAGCCGAACGCTGAGCTGTGGACAAAATATAGACTAGAATTAAATTAAATCTTTTTTAAAAAAGTGGGAAACTTAAGAAGTACTCACAGGTTCTATTTTATCAATATTATCATTTCCTCGCTGTCAAAGAACTTATCTGGGAGACTTTTTTTTTCTTTTTATAATCGTGTAATCCCTTTTATCAGGGTGGAGTCAGGGTGATTGGATGGAGCTGAGTGTTTACTGGCTGGATGCCCTTCCTGGCATCTATGTGGAGTTTGCAGCAGATATTTTCTCTTTGTGTCCTGATAGAGAAATATCTGTTTTGTCTAGGATTGAACTCTCAAACTTCTGAGTGGGAGGCAAGCATCTTCATCTCTAGGCCACCCTGCCACTCATCTGGGAGACTCAATTAAGGGCTTAAAAATAAAAGAGGAAATATAAATGTATACTGAAATAATAATTAGGAACTAATTCCAGAACTACAGCTCTGCTGGCTTTACTCCTCGTCTCTAATAAACAGGAACTCAGAACTGGAACCAGCCCGTGTTTCAATCCAAGCCAATGGTCAAATATTCAATTGTACATGTTACAATCATGAAACCTAAAATGTGCTGCCTGCAGACTCAATTTCAATCAATAGGTCCAAATTCTTTACAGTGAGCTGAAACATAACCTATTCCGAGATGGAACAGGACAACTTTTCAATCAGCTAAGTAGCTAAATGGATGTCAAACTCGTGGCGTCACATTGCCGTCACATATCGTGACTTTTTTCTCCTTCGCTAAACTGAGAGTGGGCGTGCCCAGCACGTGATGCATCCGGGCCATGGGCTGCAAGTTTGACACCCCTGAGCTAGAACATACTTTATCTCGTATGTCACTGGGATAAGTGAAAGCAGAGGAATCTGAGACAGGGAGCTAAATTGCAGAAAAAGGAGTTGCAGAAAGTCCAATGGCTCATCCTTGTAAGGCACCTTTGATGTGCATTTAAAAGGTGTGAAGCATTCTATATAGCGCTTTTGCATTTAACCCCTTTAAAGGCAATAAAATCTTTCAAAAGGAAAGAAAGAATTGGAAAGAGGTAGAGAGAGACTGAATTCACAGATTCAAGCTAGGCAGGCAAATTTTGAGCTTCAAATCCCTTGTTACTTAAATTCACAGAACAACCAACAAAGACCCTTCAGTAACAACTTATCTAGACCAATCATTTGCCATAAGGAAAGACATCTTGCTCACAAAAAAGTCCACCCATACCATAATAAAGATCCAGCTAGTCTCTTCGCTGGACTATTCCTTGTAGTAATGAAATTTTCAGAATTTCACCTATCATCAGATAGTTGGGGTTTTTTTTTTCTTTCACCATTGAAACATCTGGAAAAATCAAATATTTTCTTTTGGGCTGCTCCTAATACCTCTCAAGCTGTTGTTTAGATTAAGTGATCTAGAAGTTCAAGATCTGAATTCAATCTCCTCAATTTTAATCTCATCCCTTCAATGAAGGTCTCTGGAGAATTTTGTTCAACATCTTAATCATTTCCTTAACTCTCTACTTGTGCTTTGTCTTGATTCATGGATTGCAAACTAATTCGTGCAGCCCTTCTGCTTAAAGATGGGCATTTTCTATCACTTCTGCTTGAAATGAACAATAGCCATGGTTGCAAAGAATGTCTCCAAAATATACCACAAGCAAACATCCTTTTTAAAGATACCATCACTTGGCCTATGGTTTGTACAGTGGTGCATAAAAACCATCAACAAAGTCTTCACAATTTCTTCATTTGAAAGTTTAATCATGCCAAGTTTTTAGAGGAAGTGACAGCAGTAGCTTTCTAAATGATGAGCAGAAAATGAGAACTACACTATGAGCAGAGTAGATGTGCTGATCTCCCAGATTTCAGTGGCTACTACAGAGTAGAGATAATCGAGAATATTGTCTAGATATTTTTAATGAACAAAATGTATAATTTCTGGATAAAACTATGGATTGGAATATAACTGTTTTCAAACATTTCTTTAGTTATTGTACCAGTAAAAGAGAACATTTGTAGATCAGGATTGAACTGGGGGCTCTTTAGTGCTTTGTCATTTTAGTGGACTTGCCCAATAGAATATAAACTGAGAGCAACACAACTCCTTACTAGCACCGATGACGGTTTGGATAATGAAATGTCTGCAAGTAAACAACCAAGCTCAGAGAGCACTTAAGGACCGTTCATTTATATATGTATGTGGAAATTCTCATTCATCTAGGTCATAGTTGTCCCAAAGGTACTTTTTTCCCCTCAAAGTGTATTTTGCAAAGGCAACTGTATTTTGCCTTTTGAAAGAGCTGTGGTGGTGCAGTGGTTAGAATGCAGTATTGCAGGCTAATTCTGCCGACTGCCAGCCGTTCATTTCTCACAGGCTCAAGGTTGACTGAGCCTTCCATCTTGCCAAGGTCAATAAAATGAGGACCTGGACTGTTGGGGCAATATGCTAACTCTGTAAACTGCTTAAAGAGGGCTGTAAAGCACTATGAAGCAGTATATAAGTCTAAGTGCTATTGCTATTGCTATTTTCTTGTTTTTTTCCTTTGAAAATATTTTATTTCTCATCCAAGAAGCTTCTTCAGTTCTAATTAACTGGTAGGGAATTCTTTAAATATTCTTAGCTGGAAAAAGCATGCTAAAAAGGTCTTTGGAGTTAAAATGCATATAAAAACACTTATTTCAAGAAGACACTATCAAGTGCATATCATAGACGAAAATCTGTATGCTGTAAATATGAATTTCCATATATTTGAAAAACAAGTGGGAATTCTCTTTAAAGAGAACTTTTGTTAAAACTGACATAGAAAGAAACTGGTTTTATGTTTTGGGAATGGCTTCCACATTTAATCTAAAAGCTGATATGCAAGCTTAAATACATAAAACATAAAATAACAGCAGAATTAAGCTGGATCAGAACAGCCTTTTGATTTCAGGGCCATCTTTCCTAATATCTCAGACTGGGTTTTTTGCCTCAACGCTGCTATCCTTTTAGGTACATACAGGAAGATTACACTGGGAGAAGAGGTTTGTTGTTGGTTGTGTGTACTGTGATGCAGTTTGATGATCTCCAGCTATATTGGACAACAATCCTCTATGAGTATTTTTGACTGTGTTGATATGAGTTGCTTAACACATCTGGAGGACATCATGTCTTTAGATTTCTGCCGGAACAGTTTTTGCTGTGAGTCTATCAAACTTAATTTGATTGTACAATCACAAAAGGATTCCCAAACTTCAATTTAGAACAGAGGTTTATTGCTTATGTGAAATTCAGTACACATCTATTACTAGTACACGTTTATGCATATATATTAAATTTCAGAGAACTAGCAGAATATTAATATTCAGTGGGCTGCACCCATTCCCTGGGTGATTAAAATTAACCTCAAATTATAGTTCAGAAGTGATCACAGTAATTTGTCCATGAGGGACATGTTTCTTCTTCTTTCTTTAACTTAGTGTGCTTCATTCTTTATTATTCACACAGCTGGCCCACAAACCTGTCAGTAGTTCATGCTGAGATTACTTTCACAGAAGTTGCTTATTTCTTCCACATGGTATGTATGATTAATCATTCTTTGTAAACAGTAACAGTCCTGATGAGTTAACAATTGGATTTACCACTAAACAGAAGATTTATGGTTCTGAAAATACAAGGTATTTTCTAAAGACACACACACATTAATGGGGAGGAGGAAACTGAAGAGGAACAAATGAGAAAAACAGTATTCAAAATTTTAAATGCTGTCTTCATAATATTTTTATAGAGCTAATTCTGAGTTTAGAAAGTTCTGGAGAAAATTTCGATGTAGTTCCAGTAATAGATCTACCCCATGATCAATGTTTCAAGGTAAAGAAATAAAGATTGTAATCACAGTAATTAATGCATGTATTCTTTCATTGTACTAAGGTATTGATATTTTTGAATAATTTCACTAACAGAAAGAGATAGTTAAAAGGAGTGTAACTGGAAAAGCAGGAACTTATGGCCAGCAGAAATCAAGTGCCTTCCAAGACCATTAAGAGACTAAACAACCATTTGTCCTGCTTAAGCAGGAAGTTTGACTAGAAGAGCTCCAAGGTTCCTTCCAACTTTATTATTCTATGTTCTACGATTCTTTCTGTGTTCAGTTTGACTATCTATGGTTTTCAGAAAATGTATTCACTTTGTTTAGGGTTTATAATAAGATTATCAACTTGCAAATATTCTTATTCTTAGATTCAGGTTTGCTTCAGAGATACAAGGATTTTGTTGTAGGAAATATTTCAGAGAGATATCTTTTACTAGCTCAAGATAGACAGAGATGGTCTAGTTATGGTTTCCCTTGAAGGGGGAATTCCTTTCCTAAAGATACATTAGAAAAATGTAGAATTACAAGAGTAAGCTGCAATAATTCATTTATAATAATCCTCCTCTAGTTGAAAGAAACCAACCTGCCAATCAACCTACAAGTGCTTTTCTTTGTGTGTCTTCTGACAGATATAGGGTGGGTGATGACTGGAGAAAGAACATTTGTCACTGTGGAATTCCTTCTACAAGACTTGCCAGATGCCTGCATTGTTATCTTTTCAGAATTAGGCAAATGTCTTTTCCCCTAGGCTTTTAAAACTATTTTAAATTAATTTCCACCATTAAAACCTGGCTGACCCAATATTGATGTGTATTCAATTTGATGTTTGTTTGATCAAAATGATCCTATACTCTTATAATGAACAAATGTATACAAATAAATGCATACCTAATGTATGAATGTGTGTGTATATATGTGTACGTGTGTGTGTATGACAAAGCAAGAAAATTATTAAAAGATTAAGTTTAATAAACTAAATCAGAATGTTCTTATCGCTTTTGAAAGCTATAAGCATATTCACAAGATACAGAAAGCAGCCTTATGACAACATACCAATGTATACTCATAAGTCTTATCAACAAAATAACATTATTTTGACCAAATTATATAATTGGTCTCATTCAATATTTCCCAACCTTTGCAACTTCCAGATGTGTAGATTCTCAGAATTCTCTGCAATGGCCATGCTATCTGAAGGATCCTGAGAGTTAAGCCACATCTGCAAGTTGAATGGCTTTCGACATATTCAGACAAGCATCGTTCTACCTGAGGTTTGTGTCAGTGGAGGTACTAAGAACTGAACCTGGAAGTTTCTATAGTCAAATATGCATTCTGCCATTTAGTTATGGTTCATTTTCAAAGTGCAGATTTCTCAGAGGTGCTACTTTTCGGAAAACCAAAGCAATAACAATAGTACTTAGACTTATATACCACTTCACAGTGCTTTACAGCCCTCTCTAAGCATTTTATAGAGTCAGCATATTGTCCCCAATAATATGGATCCTCATTTTACCGACCTCAGAAGGATGTAAGGATGTAAGGCTGAGTCAACCCTGAGCCAGTGAGATTTGAACTGCTGGCAGTCAGCAGAATTAGCTTGCAATACTGCATTCTAACCATTGTGCCACCCTGGCTCCTAGATGCTTATTTCATGGAGATGGATAAATATCTTTAGAAAAGAAGCAGACATTTGAGCCACCAGGAAAATTCCTTTATAGCAAGTCGTTATTTAGGCCAGTAATTCTCAACCTGGGAGCCCCAATGTTGTCACAGAGGGTCTGCGAAGGATTGAGGAAATGTTATGATTTAAATCTTAAGTCTTGGGGGTCCATGGCCAAAGTCCATATCCACAAAAGGTATTTAAAGTGGGTCCGTGATGAAGAAAAGATTGAGAGCCACTGATTTATGCTCTGCATGTAAGTCAATGTTCAGGGGCGGCAGGACTAAGGATGGACTGATGCAGTTAATGGTCAGCCAATGTCACTAATTTTGTTGTGCCCATAAGCCCTGACTCAGCAGGGAAAGCAAACAATGTGCAATATACAAATAGAAATGAAAACATAAAAAGCCAGCTTTAACCTTCTGTAATGCATAAAACATACTAATAATAAAATCATGAAAAAGGACTTGTTGGCCCTGTTACACCTAACCACATTTTGGACAACACATTTATTTATTTCTTCTTTTCCACACTGCCAAGGCAAAGAGAAATGTGAGTCATAGTTGTCCCTACCAATCAGGAGAGAGCAAACTTTCACTAACTTTCTGCTCAAAAGAGGGGGGAAAAATTACTCACCAAGATTTACTCCAAATAATCTATGCTCTGGCACATGAACAGCCATACAAGCATGCTACAGATACCCAAACTCAGCATTTTGAAGATATAAAAATATACTAGAGTAGATAAAGACAGAACAAGGAAGTAACTACTATAAGGGCAGAACAAAATGAAATTTGATTTAATGTAATTTTAATTTATTTTCATTCCTGGTGGCTGACCTACAAATATTTTTTTAAAAAAATTGTTAAAAGCTGAACTTTATTAGGAAGTGATAAACTATTAGGAACATAGAGATTTGCCTTAGATCAGGGTTAAGCAAGGACACAAATACTGCCATGGGCCATGGCCACCCTTTCAGCCTAATTCCAAACATTTTCCATGAGACAGCAACAGCTGTCTCATGGAAAAGAGAGGAATTATTAAGAAAAAGAATGGATAGCCCCATACATATCTTTGGCTCTGTTTGCAGCACTTTTCTCTTATATCATACAGCCACTGTAGGATCTAACTAAGTATTGTATATCAGGGGTAAGCAACAGTGGCATTCCAAAGCTGAACAACAAATCCCAGTCTCCCTAGAAAACAGTCAATGGCAGAGAATATTGAAAGTTGTAGTTCAGCAACATCTGGAGAATTTACAGGTTGCCTTTCCTGATTATATCGATTGGCAGTCCAAAGTATCAGGAAGGGATTTATCATATTATGTGTGCTTTGCTTTCCTGATACTAATGAGAAAATACAACAAATATACAAACAAATAAGTTATCAGAGTTCATATTGGAGAAATGGTCGACAAACTATGAGTAGTAACAACACAACAGATCAAGATAATAACACAGATTGGGCAACTCTGTAGTTGAGTGGATAATAACACCAGCAATAGCAATAATAATAAAATTCATGAAGAGAAGGAAGAAGAAGCGGAAGCGAAGAAAGAATAAGATATCTAGATATGTTTGACTCCTGGTGATAAAGTGAGTTAATATGGTTTCTGACCTCCATCTACCTCTCCTCCTTTTATTTCCCTCAACCTAACCAAGCAAAATATTTTTTTCTTAGACAAAGTGGATGGGTTTCTGCTTGCTCACCATCCCACAAAGGAATGTTTTCTCAGTGTTCAGGTTACATACCTGGATGATGATATAAAACTCTGTTCTTGGTTGATAAAATCTGTTGAATGTGAGACTAATTGTTCCTAATGCTTATAAGATTTATTAGCTCTCTTGGTTGCTATTCTGTCTTTCCAGGGGTACCCGATTCCAATATAGCAGGCAATATTGGTAAACCTGGTATATTAACATCTTCCAATATTTCCAAATTTGGTTCTTCCAAATGCGTTGCCTGAAATTGCCATGCTCAACCAGCAGGAACTGCCAAGCTGGATAGAGAATGATTTTGTTGTAATAGCAATAGCACATAGACTTGTAAACTGCTTCATAGTGCTTTACAGCCCTCTATATGTGGTTTACAGCATCAGCGTATTGCCCCTAACAATCTGGATCCTCATTTTACCAACCTTGGAAAGATGGAAGGTTAAGTTAAGTCAGGATCGAACTCCTGGCTGTGGGCAGAATTAACCTGGAATACTGCATTCTAACCAATCCAAAAAAATGTGTAGGGCAGGTTTGGGAAGACTAGACCAGACTAATGTATATTTGAAAAGGGGTAATATGTGATCATTATATTGTCATAGACTGATTCAGAGTGGGTGGATAAACTGTCTTGATCCTTGGTAAATTCCTAGAGCTTAGGAATCAGTAAAATTTAGACTTACGATTTCACATTGCTCTTTCTCTTCCTCTTAGGGAGTGGCACTTCATATAGCTACTACAGTTTAAGAGCTCTGTACATTACACCATTGAGTTATCTAGTTGGGATGCTTATTTTCAATAGCGACAGCCACCAGCATAATGCAAGACAGTTTCTGTTAATGAAGCATTCACTATTACCATATGTTACTAACCTTCTCTCTTTTTTACAATCTAAAAACAACAAATTCATAATCTTATAGGCTAAATGTTTGGCTTATCATTTCTAGAGAAGAGTTAAAATTACTGTAGATGAGAGATAAACCGATCAGTAAAAAATATAATGGATTCTTTCATTCCTTATTTCAAAGGACAGATATCTGTTCCAGCACAGTTAAATCCAGACATTTTAATCAAAACATTTGAACACCAATTTGGCAGGTTATTTTGAAGCAATGATGGTTTTATCTAATTTTGAAATGGTAGGTGGTACTAAATGTTTCCATCTTTCTTTTTTCTCACAGCAACCTCCCCAAATAAGCTCAAAGCAGTGTAAGATTTTTCTCAAATACTGCTGCCTTGATGTAACACTTTTTGACTGAGCATGTGATTATGAAATATTACAAATTTATATGGTCAATTTAGGAAACGCTACCAAGGAAAATCAATATCTATGGAGAATCCAACGTTACAGGACATTTTTCTTTTGATAAAAAGAAAAAGAAAAGCAAGAGTTTGGGCCATCCTGTTTTTTTTCCACTGGGGAAGGACAAACACTAAATGAATTTCAGATGGCAAATACCAGTTGTCCCACCACAGATATTTGGTGTGAGACAAACCCAAATTCTCTCCCAGAAAGGAATTATAGTAAAGTTCTTTCACATCTTTAAATGAGATAAAGCAACAGTTAATACATTATTAACATAAAACCAATGCTACATATGTGAACTTTCATGTCACAGCTTCTAGCATGCAACTATCACACAATTAGCCACCATGTATTGAATGTGAACTACACGGTCCATTGGCTGGGCAGAAACCTCTCTTCCCTAGTAAATAAGAGCATTGGATTCATTCTTGGAACTCAATTTCCTCTTGAATCTAAGCTCTAAAGATGGATTTTCATATAAACATTGAATCATAGGGCTGGAAGGGACCTTGGAGGTCTTCTAGGCCAACCCCCTTCCCAAGGCAGAAGTCCTTATACCATCCCAAACAAATGGTTTCCAATCTTTTCTTGAAAGCCTCCACCAATGGAACACCCACAACTCTGGGAGGCAAGCTGTCCTTTTGATTAATCGTTCTCACCGTCAGCAAATTCCTCTTTTCCTCTTCCCTGTGACAGCCCTTCAAATATTGAAGTATTGACAGCCCTTGAAATATTGGAAGACTCCCCCAAGCCTTCTCTTCAGTAGGGTATTCAGTTGTAAGGGGAAGAACAGGATTATAAATCAGTCATGAGACTCTAAGAACCTATAGTGCTTCAATGAAGTGGTCCTTATTTGTCCACAGCTGCCTCTATTTGTTTGAATGAGTCACACTGGCTATGTAGCAGTACTATCAAAACCAGCACCTACTTCAACTACTGAAAGTGGGGACAGAAGTGCCATTCCTATGGAATAACAGTACTACATAAAGCAGACTCCAAAGTGGATTCTGGCTTTTATTTCTCTGCTTATCTTAGATTAAGGCATGTCTTCTAATCTAAATGCAGGAGAGGTGAAAGGAGAAGGGATTGTAATTTTAAAAGTAATAATTTGCTGGTATATCAGAAATTAAAACTAGGGTCCAGCTAAGGTTCCTACTAAGAATGTAAGCAGATTCCTTCTGTACCGGGACAACATCCAAAAAACTTACAATCCTGTACCCAGCAATAGTTAACTAGATGTTTCCATGAAATCTGCAATATGGAAACAAAAGGCCTTCCTGTGTTATTTCTCCCTCTTCCCACCCTCAACCTGCACCCATTATTCAAAATCAATCACTTCACTTTTTACAATCTGCCATTTTCTATAAGTTATGGCTTTAACTTCCAGGACCGCAAGCATAAAAATCACCAGAATAGACAAGACTAGACTGTTTCATATTTCAAGCAGAAATTCCAACAATAGGTGTGACAGCTATTGTTGGCTTTGGGTGATGCATGGCTCACTGAATACAAGCTATGGCTCCCATGGTGGCAATCACTCTAGGATTAAGCTCAAGATAACTTTGCAATCTATATCAGGCTTTTCCTTCCTACTGTGTTTAAAGCACGAACTCAAGAGTTAGGAACTCAGGAGCCCAACAACGCTTCAAGATGTTTAGAACACCCATAGAATATAGGTAGTCCTTGACTTATGAACACAACTGAGATCAGAATTTATGTTGCTAAACATGGCAGTTGTTAAAGGAGTCACACCCAATTTTATAACCATTTTTGTCATGGTAGTTAAGTGAATCACTGCAGTTGTTAAGTGAACCATGAGGTCATTAAGCAAATCTGATTTCCCCATTGAATTTGCTTGCCAGAAGTTAGCCAAGAAAGTCACATGACCCCAGGAGGCTGCAACCATAATAAATACTATATATATATGCCTGCTACCAAGAACCCAAATTTTGATTATACGATCTTGGGGCTGCTGTAAGAATCATAAGTGCGAGGAACAGTTGTAAGTCACTTTTTCCAGTGCCGTTGTAACTTTGAATGATTACTAAAAGAATTGGTTGCATGTCAAGGACTACCTGTATGGAGCTGAACTTATATGAACTCAGATTATTTAATTTAAAACCAAGATTCTAGTTCATAAAATTAGAAAGCCACACTGTAGAAAAAATATAAATGATTTTGGGGAAAAATGATTCTTTAATCGAGATGTATTTTTACCTCTGGGTTATTAGAAAACCAGGCTACCAATTTTTAAAACATTTTTCACTTACCACCAATGTTGTGTGAATAAAAAATATTTATTATGTAAATATGTACCACAAACAGATCTCAAAGAAGTTAAATTATTACTCTTCAGCACTTTGCTCATCTATCCATATTTTTTCCCCTGGAATAACAATGTATTTCTGTTCCTACTATAATAATTTTCCTCCTATGCAAACAGCATTCATTTATGGAAAATACTTCCATTTGCATCTATACTATTGATTTTCATAGTCAACAATGTACCTAAGCTTGCTTGAGAGAGAAGCAAAATGGAAGTATTATTGAAGTAACATGAATGTAATTTGAGGAAGGAAGGAAGGAAGGACATTGGTTTTGAGCAAAGTTACTGAAAATGGACAGCCCTCATAATGCCCCGCCTGAAAACAGCAGACTGATGAATCTCCTAAGAATCCTCAGAATAGTTCGTTGTTGCTCTTTAACTAGACTTCTGTTGCCAATCTCCCAGTTGGCTTTCTTTGTTGCAGGAAAGCCGCAGAAGGTTTGCCAAGATGAAAACATTCTTTCCACTACCCTTGCAAATATGCCACATATCATAAATGCAGGCTATCTCAATTTTATGGGGAACTTGGAGAAGAGAAAAAAAAATATTAAAAAGGAAAACGTCCAAGGAGGTTGTTTAAAAAGAAATGATTTAATCCAATTTCATCCAAATTAAGAAATGCCTTTGAAAGTAAATGGAGAGATGTCAACATTAATCCCGTAAACCTTGAGAGAGGAATAGAAAAAGGTAACTTTGCTCTGATAATATAGACAGTACTGAATATCTGCAGAAGAAAGATAAGCCCTGAAAGTCCTGCGACTTCATAGCACAGGGTTACTAAATGCACCATTCCCTTCCCACCGTGGTTACCAGATACTGTGCCCCCAGCATGTCATTCAAAAATTCAGGTGTAGGACTCCTCAGTAGAAATTAGGCAGTTCTGATTTATCCTAATTGATAGCAGCTTTCCAGGGTTTCAGACTAAAGACTTTCTTAGGGGTATCTGAGATGTTTTTGTAATCCTCCCTCATTGTTCAAGCAATGTTTCCCTTTTTGTTGCTTCGGCAACAAATCCTCTCCCTTTTCATCAAGGGTCATCATCTTTACTCTCTACAAATCACTGAGTTCTGTGAGCATGCCAATGCTTCCATTGTGTTGAAACATTGCATCTTATCTTTCAGCTATTCAGGGGAAATGATTTCTTTTCACTCCATATTGCCACCAGATTTCTGAGAAAATTTACACAAAGAAATTCCTTTCGAGGCATAATTCATCACAAATATCCAGCTGCAGGTAGAGCTGCTGCTGCTGCCCCATCTGACTTAAATCAACACCATCTGATTTTAAAAACAAAATGCTAAGCAAAATCTAATTTGGACAAAACTTGATTGATAGGCCAAGACTGTAGACTAGAGTGGGAAGTTGGAAAAAGCTCACAGAACGTGGCAAGAGTGAACAAATTCCATACTGAGACTATGAGACTTACGAGCCACAGTGGTTAGAGTGCGGTACTGCAGGCTACTTCTGCTGACTGCTGGCTGCCTGTAATTTGGCAGTTCAAATCTCACCAGGCTCAAGGTTGACTGAGCCTTCCATCCTTCTGAGGTGGGTAAAATGAGGACCCAGATTGTTGGGAGCAGTAGGCTGACTGTAAACTGCTTAGAGAGGGCTGCAAAGCACTGTAAAGCAATATATAAGTCTAAGTGCTATTGTTATTGCTAGCTCACTTAGCAACAGAAATTTGGGCTCAATTGTGGTCGAGGACTACCTGTAGAGCTCCTTCAAAATCTACTTCTTACCATTTGGACTTCTAATAGAAAGGGAATATTGATAGCATGAAAGGTATATATCAATTAATATATCTGACTTACTAGAAAATATCTTGCAGTATTCGTTTCTTTTCTAATTAAAAAAAAATGATTCCTGGTTAAAAGGAAGTCTTCCGGATTTGTATATTCATTATTTTTCTGATATGATGAATAAGATTGCCATGGGTGAATAGGCGGCAATATAAATGTAATAAATAAATAAATAAATAAGATGGCTGGGAAATTCTGGAAGGTGAAGTCCATTCATCTTAAAGTTGTTAAGTTTGTGAAACACTGGGCTAATATTTTACACATTCTGCTGATAGATGATCCCAATTGTACACAACTCACAGATATTTTTTTTTTCACTTTGGGACTCAGAAGCAGAGTATCACATTCAATCTCCCCCCAGTATTCAGCTGCCTTACTTAAAACAAACACAATTCAAGTAATAACATTTATGAAGAATGAAATCAGTGCCTGCAAATGTTAATATGAATGTGTTGATACTGACATGAATATATTGATAACTATCAGTGATTGTTGCAGTCATTTTTTAGTATGCTGTGGTTAAAACTGAAATCCTTCAAATGTTTTCCTCTCTAAAACAAGCTAACTTTTTTTTTTTTTTTTGCTCTAGGCCTGTGACTGCAGCGTAGCTGGATCCCTCAGCTTCCAGTGCAACCATGATACTGGCTGCTGTTTCTGTCGTCCAGAATTCTCTGGCGATAAATGCACTGAATGCAGACTAGGCTATCGGAATTTCCCACAATGCATTGCCTGTGAATGTCTGGTAGCGGGGTCCGAGCCCCAGACTTGCGATACGGAAATGGAAAAGTGTTCTTGTGCTGATCATACAGGACAGTGCACCTGTAAAGTAAGAAGATGGGGCTTTCACTCTCTTATACGTATTTCTGTTTTTAATCTGTCTCCTTGTAGTATCTTCTCTTTAGAACAACCAGCAGCTTAAACTAAATGAAAGAAATGTGTTTCTGCTAGCCAGACACTCGAAACATGGGATATAAGTGTCATTTCTTAATTCTTAAATCCAAGGAAGTGGCAGCACTTAGCCAATCCTTGGTGATCCGGAGGGGGGGGAGAGCAGAGGAGAGTTGGATCTAGTTAATATGGAATTTCCTTTGGAAATTCCCAGGGGTTTAGACTAGACTGAAAAACCAATCAAGAGAAAACCATTTAACTATCACTGCCAAAGGAAATCATGTGGAAAGCTCTGTGGAATTACCAGATAATCAAGGTTGGCTTATAGACAATTTTATCCTACCATTATAGTTCAGCCTTCCCCAGTGTGGCGCTGTCCACACTTTCATTCAGGAGCAAAACAGCTGTCATTTTCCCCTGTTGGCTGTGCTCAAGTTCTGCTGAATTGCTATGCTGTTTTAGGGAACTAATGCAAAGCAACCTTTCAGCAACTTTCAAAAAATATTCTTCCCATACACCAAAAAGCATTCTCCTTCTATGTAGCCTGGTGCTGATGGTTATAATAAGCTACTCTGGAGTTTAGTCATTGTGAACTCAGTTTGACATTAAGGCTCAGTCGGAACCCAGGTCTCCTGCTTCTCAGTTTCCCCGGATAAATGAAAAAAAAAAAATCTAGGAGGCAGGTAAAAAAGTGTTTTTAAAATGATAGGATCTTGAAAGTAGCAGCCCCTGAGCTTTATTCTGCAAAAGGCATCTTATTACCGCGTATCATTGTCCTAATAGTTGCATAATGTAAGACTCTTATTTGATAAGCTAGGCTCCAAATTAGAATGTAAAAGAGAATGATGATCGTTTCTAAAGCTTTCTCTTCTTCTTTTTTGTTAACAGATGAATGTGGAAGGCATCAACTGTGACAGGTGCAAACCTGGCCAATTTGGACTCTCTGCCAGAAACCCACTAGGCTGCAACAGCTGCTACTGCTTTGGCCTGACATCAGAATGCAGTGAGGCAAAGGGACTGGTCCGTGTGTGGGTGAGTGCAAGACTACTGAGCCATGTAATGCGATCATGTTGTTTCCTGCTGATAACTTTTAGTCAGACACAGAGATGAAGATAGGAAATATAGAAAAGCATTTAAGCAATTTCTCCCCTGTGTATTTTGAGAACTGGATGGAAAACCATGTTCCATTGAGCAATCGGGGTCAAAATGTTCCAAAGAAACCCCAGATTGAATAATAAATGTCAAGTCCTTGAGTAAAGCTATTCAAATCCAGAAAAGGAAGGTGTAATGAAAGGGATAGCAAATTGTTCCATGCAAAGTTTAACAATCTTGGCTGCTCGAGTGCAAAAATCAGATATATATTTTTTTCAGTTTTATCTAGAGGACTAGACTAGATTGTAATCATATTAAGAGAATCTATGTGATTTAATGTTTGCAATTTCCTTTTAATTTTAAAAACAAATTAACCATTGAAAAGTATTGCTTTAATATTTTTATTGTCTCTAAAAAACACATTTTCCACCAGTTTTTAGCAGGGTGGTTACAGATTAGTCATTCTACATGGAGTCTCATGAATCAGGCGGCATACAAATCTTTGCAATAAAAAGAAATGTAATAAAAATACTGATTACTAGAATTGTGCAAAGCTGTTGCATATTAGCTCAAACAAAGCTAATATTTCTTTGAATGCAGTTGCTCCCAAGTATCTCTGCATTTATGCTGCAGCTATCAAAGCAGCTGTCAGGCCCAAGAACACCGTGTGGTGATTATTCTAAGATTAGTTCTTTATTGTTTTCACACCTATAGACAGACTCTTGCCAAGCTGAAGTACTCTACTATCTGCATTTACCATTTGCTCTGAGAATTCTTAGGATAGGACCATCTTCACCCTCTTTCTCTCACACAAAATATCTGGACTGTGCTATCTCTTATTCCTCCAAAATGTACACTCTCCCTCCCTGCAATCCTTACTACTACATTCCATCATGATAAATTATAAAATAATTATTACAAAGCTAATGGCAGATGGATTAGAAAGAGACAAAGATAGAGTATAAAAATTAGTCAGATAAAAAGACTTCCAACAATAACATCAATTTTAATCTGAAAAATTATACTAGGAAGAGAGAAATTATAATAGGTTATCGATGGATTATATGCCATCAAACTGTTTTTGACTTCTAGCAACCACATGATTATCTCCCTGACCTGATCTTTCAGGTTTTCAAGGAATTCATTCATTGCCACTATAGTTGAGTCTATAGGATAATTTGAGCCTGTTTTTTTGTGCCCTGAGTACTCTGAGTTGATTTGTTCAATGACCCATTGTTTGTTTGGTTTTTTTGGCTGTCCACGTTATTGTTAGAAGCGTTCTCCAATATCAAATTTCAAAAATGTCTCCCTATAGTCACCTATTGTGATTCTTCAAAGTCCAACTTTCATTCCCATAGAATATTATAGGGAATACCATGACATCCTACTCCAAACAGCATGAGAAGTTAAACTCCATATCCAGAATTTAAAGTTATGCTCTTTTTCTTAGAAGTAGACCTTGGAACTTAATGAGATTTTCAGATAGTCTCAATAAGTCAAAAGAAGACATAAAAGATCAACAGTGAAGTTCCTAAATGAGCTACTCAAGATTCGGAGACATTTCACATACAACTGTCAAAAACTATAGCCTAAGTCAGGGATCTACAACCTTAAACACTCAAAGAGCCATTTGGACCCATTTCCCATAAAAAAGAAAACACCGGGAGCCACAACACCTGATGGGCGTGGCCAATTCTATATCACTCACTCCCACTCAGTCACATGACCCTCCCTAGCCATGCCTACCCAACTGGTCATTAAGGCAGAGAACTGGAGCCACAAAACGCTTTTGACATTGAAAATGATATGCCCCCCTCCCCTGTATCTGTCTCTTTCCCTCTCTGTATCTATCTCCCTCCGTCTCTCTCCTCCTCTCTCTCCATGTATCTCTCTCCTCCACTCTCTCTATATCTCTCTGTATCTGTTTTTCTCCCCTCTCTCTCTCCTCTTTCTTTCCCTCTCTCTGTGTATCTCTTCCCCTCACCCTCCTTCTCTCCTCCTCTCTCTGTATCTCTCCCTCCCTCTCCCCTCTCTGTCTCCTCTCCACCTCTCTATGTACCTCTCTCTCCCTCTATGTATCTTCCCCTCCCTCTTCCTCCCTCCTCTCTCTCCATGTATCTCTCTCCTTCTCCCTCTCTGTATCTCTCTGTGTCTGTCTCTCTTCCCCTCTCTCTCCCCCTCTTTCTTCCCCTCTCTCTATGTATCTCTCTCCCCATCACTCTCCCTCTAATTTCCTCTCATTCTCTGTGTCCCTCTCATTTTCTCTCTCTCTCTCTCTCTCTCTCTCTCTCTCTCTCTCTCTCTCTCTCTCTCTCTCTCTCT
>JANHFL010003738.1:167419-187558 GCA_032468155.1 Oxyrhabdium leporinum | reverse complement strand
TTCAGATCTGGTAGGGCTGCAGTAGATAAAGCTATGTGGTAAACAACACAATATGTCACATGAATAAGAACGAATCCCTTTAAAACTTCAGTTCAGGAAGAAAAAAAAAATCAGTGGAATAAACAATCTCCTTTATTAGGGCATGATATTCTCCTTCAGGATACGTATGCGTGTTGAAAAATAGTTTTGGTTTCATTTTAAAATTGAATTTGTACAGATGGGTCAACCTGTTCTGTTTAGATAAAGATGCATGCATCACATTAACAGAATTGGAAGAAATTTTATGCTTGACTAGGACATGGATTTCTTTATTTCCAACATGAAATCCTTTCCAAAAAAGGGAAGCTGAAATTAGGAAGATCTACCTGTTCACCACACACCCAGGATGGTGCTGGTGAATTACGTAACATTTCTTTCACCTCCCAACAAAACAGTTTTAATTCTTTGTGAAAATGTTTACATAGTGCTTATTTTATTCAGGGAAATGGAGGGAGCAAATTGGGCAGCTCCCCAAGAATTAACCCCCCTCCCCTACCAAAGATGGCCACTTCCACTCAGAAACTTCCCCATTCTCATTAAAGCTTTTTCTCACTTGTCCATGCCTCCTCTTCCCCCTCTGTAACAGCCTGATAGGTTGTCAACTTATCCAAGCTCTGCTGTCAATCTGAAGAAGGATCATCAGCTGGGAACTGAGGAGGCCATTACCTAATCATCTGCTTCCATTATTGAACTGTTCTTCTGTCATTCAAGACAATAAAACAGCCATCTGAGATGGACAGAGATGGCTAGCAAACCGCCTAAGGTATATAAATGGGATTTTCTCCCTTGAAGGATGTGCATTCTTCATTGCTCCTTCATCTACCGAGGTGTGCCATGGACAATAATAGCAATGATGATAGTATTTTGAAATGGTATGTTGAAAGAAAAGGAGTGGTCTCTACTTGGGGGGAAAAAACCCACTAGTCTCCCAGCATTGAGGGTTTTGCTTGTTCCTTCAGTAAAAGAAGATTCATTCAGGCCCCAACATCAGGAAGCAACTAACGGGTAAGACGATTTGTACCTGAAGAGCAAACATTCTGGCAACCATGAGATGATAACAAAGTAATGCAAAATTTTTGCTCCCGGCCAGATTTTTGCAGTCCAAACATGGACTCTTTTTTAAAAAAGAAAAAAGAAAATTGTTCTTTTGCTTTAATCAAGAGAAGTAAAGAAGGTGAAAAGTTTACAAAAAAAAGAAAAAGAAAAAAAAAGGAAGGGAAGGGAAGGGAGGGGAGGGGAAGGGAAGGGAAGGGAAGGACCAAAAACCTAACATGCAAATTACAAAATAGCTCAGTTTTAAAATTCAGCAACTATATTTGCCCACATGGAATATTATTAATTAGTTTTTCTATTACAGTGCTACAGAGCCAGTTCAGAAGCAGAGAACAAATGTCTATCATTACTCTAGGCTTGTAAATATAAGATGTCTCTGTCCTTGTATCACCTAACAATATTTTGCTCAGTTCCATACTCTATAGTTCTTTGTATAATAATATGTTCAAATATTTTATTTATAATTAAAAGTCATTTCACATGTTTAAGCCATATTACACATCCCAAAATCATATTAACACATTAAATTGATATGGATCCACAGCAGAGAACACCCATAAATATCCTGTCCATCATTGTACTCTTCTAGAAAGAAGTCAATTCTTTCTAAACATCCTGTGAATTACCTATGTCATTAAAAATAATGTCTTCTAGCATTAAGATAATCTTTTAAAAAATACATTATATATTTTTTTAAATATATTAATCTGAAGAATATGTTCACATGAAATGTTCTCTTTGTTTCAGATTTCTGCAAATAACTAAAATCCCCCTTAATGATATTCTTTAATAACTTATTAGAAAATTATATAGCTTTTCTTTTGGAATCATCTGGCAGATAATACAATCTTGATAGTGACTCAAAATATTAGACATGGCCAGGGCATCTATATATTCAATATATGGATATTCTGTTATTTTAGATAATCGAAATTCTTCTTACACTACTTCTGGTAACCCTGCCTTTGATGAGATCTCTCCATAAAGATGGCTATTTTTCCATGCCAAAATGCAAGAAAGGACAAAATAGGGTAGTGATATACATAATAGATGTTATTTTATCTCCACTTATGGAAATATAATCATATACCAAACATCAATTTAAGACAAAATACAGAATACTTCACTACAAAAAAAAATCAGATAACCTAGGTCCATGCTAAATTTGCAATGCTATTAAAACACAGATTCACCCTTGTTACGGTTCTTTAAATGGGATACGTGTTAAGCACGGCTACCTTCTTTGAAAATCTTTAGTGAGATAGGATAGAGACTTTGGGACTAAGTCTTCTTCTACTTGATGCTCTTGAAAAGAGTTGACTTTTACTTCTTATAATTCCAGTAACTAACAAAGATTTCTTAGAATTGCGAAGTCCAACAAATCTAAAGTTTTCCAGACCAGGAAAAACAGGTACAGATTCATTTTGTAGATTCAACCTGAAGGAGCACACCACCAAGAAACTAGGGTTATTGCAACAATCGTTGTCTGGCAGCTTCCCCCCCCCCAAAAAAAAAAAACAACAACACACAACAAAAACCCAAACAAACAAAAAACCAGGACCTTGAATAATGGGAAAGCAAACATTTTGTAGATGCTGAGGGCTGGGGGGCAGAGGGGTTAATAAATTAATTAAATCAAACCTAGGGATCTGATTGGCTGGCCAGTATGGGGAAGCTAGGCAGATGTTTGTTGCTGTATTTGGGGGTTATTTCAAGAGGGCATCACATTGGGGAAGCTTATTGTTAAGGAGGTGGAAGGTTGAGGTCAGTTAGGCTGATTGAGGATGGAACAGTTGGGATTTCTCTTGGTTGCGGTTTCTTTGTTAGCTGCTTTGAGCACTACTGTGGGCTGGTGAGGAGGTTTCTATTCTTTAGTAAAATGGGATTGCTGGGGGCTTTGTCTGAGGGCAGGGAGGGTCAATTTGAAAATGATAATTTCGAATTAGGATGAATTGGGTTTGACCCTGGTGTTGTCCAAAGGAAGGGAGGGAGGGAGCAGCCACCATTTTGTTTGTTAGATTTGCTTTCTCCACTACATAGAAACCTAGTTAAATAAGGCCCCATCCCATTTCTCTCTATATAATAAGCTTTCGCTACTTACAAATCTATGCACTGAATCCACATAAAGTGACTAAGCTTCTTCTTTGGCAATTATTAATTCTTACTATATTAAATAAATAATCTATGGGCCACTCTTGTCCTCCACAGCTGTGCTTCAAGTGTCACAGCACTACAAATCTAGAGCACACTATGCCAAATATTTTTTTCATCTGTTTTGAATGAAAAACACAGGAAAGCTAATTAAATAACATACTGATTTCGGGAAATGGGAACACCAAGAGTGATGAGTATTGTGTAGTGGGCTGCAGTAGGCAAGAACAGACCAGCATAGATACAACAGCATTTATTGACTCAACTGGAACTCTGGAACAACAGGCAAATCCCTGTAATTTACACTCTGGGCCCACAGGGCCTCAACTAATCATAATACTTGAAAGAGCCCACCCAAATATGAATGTTCTAAGTTTCCCTCCAAAACAGTTGAAATTAACAGTTAGGGTAATCTAAAGGTAAGTTTCACTTTAGCAGGGCTTAACACAACTATATATATTCAGTGGTCAGAAATTGACAGCTACATCGTTGCCAGAATTCTTGCACTGTGTCTTTTTCTCTACTTTTTCTTTTAGGCCTGATAGAATGGGATCATTTTCCTTTATCTTTTTTTTTCTTTTTGTAAATCCATTTTTCCTTCACTCACTCCCACCAGCTCACACCATTTAGCAAGTATTTTATTCAAGGCCATTGTTGATTCACTTCTGTTTCTTCTTCTGGCTTTGCAGTTACTGTTTGAGCCAATGTTGCCTTGGGAGATTAGGAAAAAGTGCATTTTAAAATGAACAAATAAATCACATCTGTAGGGGAAATAAAGGGATTGAATTGCGCTTTATCTAAGAAAAGACTCTGAAAATTGATTCTTGTATTAGAGAAGATGGGAACCATTTTCCAAGCCAACCAAGCATCACAGGTGCTGCTCCGACCAAGTGGAACAATACAAATCACTTTGCGTACGTAATGCAGATTTAGCCATTTCTAGAGAAACTTTTTGTAACAATCCTTGTAAGGTTGGAAAATGTGTGATGTCCATGGAACTGGCAGCAGGCAAAAAGCAGGCAGAAAAATCCTCAGCAGCCAGGGGCTACACTAATACAGGAGAGGATCAAGGAGCAGAGATTGTGAGGGATTTGAAGGCAAGGACTGTTTTCAGGAGATGGAAGGCTTGACTGATTTGCAGAACTTGGCTGACCTTGGTTAATTGCCAAAACTTAAGCAAGAGCCCTCTTAATATGCGTGGGAGGGACTATTGGGAAGCCAGAAGAAGAACGCAGTGGTTAGCTGCCAAGACCTGTCATTTTCCAGAGTAGAGCTGAACTTTAAAGGAGCTTTTACCTTTTTAAAAAAACAAATGCTAAGCCTATACGAAGACTATTTTTATTTTATGCATTTGTTTCCCACTCACCTTTCAGGAAAGAGGCTGCTTTGGTAATCAGATGAACAAAGAAGCACTCTTTATTTATTTATTTTTCCCCCCACAGTCTTTACCTTTTAAAAAAAAATACTTGCACCCTTTGAAGCATAGACATAAGATCTTTATAAGGAAACCTTTGCAGAGGAGAAGAATTAAATCCACCACCAGTCCCCTAACATGCAGCAATCCAGGTTGGCAGGTTTTACATTGTATTTTAAAATAAAGAGTAACATAAGAGCTGCGTTGGCACAGTGGTTAGAGTGCAGTACTGCAGGCTACTTCTGCTGACTACCTGCAATTTGACAGTTCAAATCTCACCAGGCTCAAGGTTGACTCAGCCTTCCATCCTTCCGAGGTCGGTAAAATGAGGACCCAGATTGTTAGGGGAAATATGCTGATTCTGTAAACCGCTTAGAGAGAGCTGTAAAGCACTGTAAAGCGGTATATAAGTGTAAGTGCTATTGCTATGAGGTGAACATGGATATTTTCATGTAATTGCTATGAGTTAATCTCAGATCAAGACAGTGTTTACTTTTTGCTTCCCATACAGGCAGCTTGTTAGTACATTACTTTATAATCACCCC
Source organism: Oxyrhabdium leporinum (assembly GCA_032468155.1). Classification (NCBI taxonomy): domain Eukaryota; kingdom Metazoa; phylum Chordata; class Lepidosauria; order Squamata; family Cyclocoridae; genus Oxyrhabdium; species Oxyrhabdium leporinum. The sequence continues at coordinate 182,356 of JANHFL010003738.1, read as the reverse complement.
ACTTTTTATAATCTTCACCCTTTCAATTATGAAGGAGCACATCCCTTAAGACTCATGATGGGGAATACAGCATATCTACTACAGGCAATTCCTATTTCTCTGCAGCTGCTGATCTCCTTGGAGCTTTTAAATGCCTTATAGCTAGCAACCATCAATTCAAGGGATTACAGTTAGTGGGAACAACCGACGAGCTAACAAATAATGCTGCTATTTCAGTGAGTTTTCTCCTGGGATTGACGTCTACAACTCCAGTCCCTGAGTGGTTTTCTGATAATGAGAATCGCTGTTTGTAAAGGTACAACTGTATAAACCCTTACATACTGATGTGGGAAATTGGAGAGCTCTACCTCTTTTTCAGTTCCAGACTTAATACATGCCTTTTGACCTTACCATCATGCTCACATGACTCCCCATCCCCATTCATCAACTATAAGGGATGACAGTTCTGATAAACTATTTTAATGGGGTCTGCCACTCATCTCTAGCCAGCTTGCTGTTTATTAAATCCACTTACAGCAATGCTGTGACTAAGAAACATCATCAATACTAAGAGTAATACTAAGAGTGCACATTTGATGAACAATGTTAAAATGTGGATTAAGTGAGAGGCTGAAGGCACGTGTACAACATCTCAGAGGAGAGATTAGAAGGTTGTAATTATTTGCTGAAGAGAAGGTGGGAAGTCATCTTTTATAATCTTTCTTCTTTCTTTCCCTAAGGCTTTTCTTTTACTTTATGTAAAATTCTTAATAAATATAAATAAAGTTTTAAAAAGCATGTCAGGCAAAGCAGCAAGATGCATACTGATAATACTAAACTATGAGTTCAAGAATAGCTCAATTGGGTCCAAGTTTGTAAATTAGGGTATGTGTTGTATGTGTGTGTTTTAAGAAATGGTTAAATTCTTCAAAACAACTTACAATCAGCAGGCAGATTAACTAAAGAAAATCTCCAAGGAAAGAGGCAAACCAACTCTGATACCATATGAAAACCATAAGCAGTAATACATTGCCACCAACACACTTATAGATTGACTTATCAGGATGCAACAAAAATAGAGCCTTGTCCTCATCCAAGAAAGTAAACCCAAACAATTGATAATAAAACTTTTCCAGATGATTCAATTGCAAACCTAACACCATTTTAGCAGGGTGCAACTCCAATACAAATGTCTCCTAGGGAAAACATTTTGCTGTGATCAAAAACCACAGAGTAGATCTTTCAAAATCTCTTTTCTCAGGTGGCTTATTGTTACACTAATATGTAGTGTATTGTACACTAATTTCAGTCATACAATAAAAGATGTAAAATTTATTCATTAAACTATGAAATCCCCAAACCACTGAGAAAGCTCAGGTTACTAAGAAAAAGTACACTACAGGATGAGAAAAGTTGGTCAGGAGGATAAGTTCTCCAAAAATGACTAAGCCTTCTTTGAAGTGCTAGAATGAGGCTATGCCACAGGTCTCGACTCATCAAACGCTGAGGAACTGTAAATGTTTTTATCATCCTGCTATCTCAAGGGAAGATAAACTGGCATATTTAAGAGGAGGCTCAGCTGCTAGAAAGCCCAGGACATCGTCCCCATGGAAAACATGACAGGAGAGGACAATATACTTCCTGTATTGTTTAGATAGTACATGTTTAGTAGAAATCCCTCTTCCCAACTCCCACCCCCTTTTTCCCTCTTGAATTGTGGCTTATCCTAAAGTCTTTTGGATTGCCATTTGGAATTATAAGATGTATTCACAGTGAGAATTAGAAAACTCCCCCCCTTTTTTTAAGTATCAGGCAATCAGAGGCATGTGCACAAAATCATATGGAAACCATTGAATCAGGAACCATTGAAACTGCACATTTTTAACTTACAGACTGTTTTCAGTGATTATCAGTGATTCCTATAAACATTGTATGCTTTCAATGCTTCATTGACTCAAGAAAGAAGAAAACAATCTGCCATTTTAAATAATAGGTAGCCTGCTTGCATCTATGAATTGTCACTAAGTCAGACGGTCTTAATCCTGGACTGTCTGTATTTCAGTCCTGTAAAACAGCAGCCCACAACTTTTTGGGCACCAGGAACTGATTCTGTGACGGGTGGTTTTTCCATGGATGGGGGGGGGGGGGGAAGGGGAGTATGGTTTCATGTGCTGCCTTGGATCCCATGCATGCATGAATGGAGCTTCGGATGGGATTTGCATGACCCAGTTCCTAGCAGGTTGTGGATCAGGGGATTTGGGGACCTCTCTTGTAAAGTTGTGGGTTTCAGAAACCATGTTACTGAAAATAATAAAATTACCAGAAAATTATGACTTACAGCATTCAATGGGGTTGGATGCAACTTGCAAAGAAACTATCCGGCCACTAGATTCAGGGATGTGGACACGGAACACCAATCGCACACGAGTGTTCTTTCGGCCAATATCTGTTTCTCCTTTCCGTAATTCAATGTCTGCATTCCTCAGCTTGAGAATTCCTGCGCAGTCAATGCTGTGAAACAAACAAATAACTGAATAATTCTTGTCCAGTGACACCAGTACTTTTATCCCCAATTGCATTTGCAAACTGAACACTCCTCACTCCTGAAATTAATGTCTGTTTTTGTTTCTCTGATTATGACTACAGATTTAATGGTCCAGGTATGCTTGGCTTCTTTCTATGGAATCTCAACAAGGGGCTGGCTGATTCTTCCCTGGGGGAAATGGACCACTGTATCTCTGCAAGAGTATGGATTTAAACTTACCTCTGTTAGCTTACAACCCTGTCAATCAAACAAAGGTTCCAATGCAGGAAGTGCAAATAATTCTAGCTGGTTTATTCATGAAATTCTTTATGTACTCCTAATCTGGAAATCAGATGATACCAGTGGACCACTCTGATAGTACTAGCTGATACAAACAGCTCTCCATTATTCTAGGGAATTTATTGCAGTGAGTTTTCAGTCTTAAGCAGCTGACAATATCTTTTTTATCAATGTCATTATCCCTCCTGGAACAATGATTCACTGGAGTCTTGATATTTTCTGAGTTTAGTCTTCTTACTACAGGCATTTTGTTTCTAGACCATCAAGAACCTACAGTTCAACCCTGAGGTACATATATTCTCCACATTTGCAATGACTTGAGCAAGTAGCATTACTATAGTTATTGTTGCATCTGTCCATCCATCCATCCATCCATCCATCCGTCCATCCGTCCATCCGTCCATCCAATGTGAATGCTCAGTATAAGACACTAGACCATTTGATGCTCACCTCAGTTCAAAACTTAAGAGGGAAAGAAGTCAATTCAAATGCTAATTCATGTTGGGAAGAGGCTGATTAATTGAAAAGTCCTCTTCTCCCAAGGACTGGCAAATCAGAAAGCTTTCCTGATGCAGAAATCAGATCATCTAATGATCAGGGATTTGCACTAAAAAGACTCTAGGAGTTTCCAGGAAAATTGACGATTTTTTCAAAGCTGGTGATTTATGAGTCTGTTCTGCTAACAAAAGTTCCAGTAGAAATCGATCTTTCCCCTAATGGGCAACCTCTGTTAAGGGATTGAAGAGGACCCTTTCTTCACTCACTTGAATTATTCTACTACTGAACTACGGTATATGCCATGGTAAAGCAAAGTGGGTTTATACTTGAGAGTTTTCTCTACAAATGAAATACAGGCATCTTTTACATTAATCCTATTAAGTTCTCCTCTGTTGCTATCTTACAAAATTTTGTAATATAGAACCTTACATTGCTTTCATGTTGTTTTTTGGCTCCAGAGGGATTTCCAGCACTTTGGTGTTGCCAATGATTTTCTCAAAGCTGGTGGTAGTGACTGTTTTCCCTGTGATGCGATGGACTTGGTAAAAAGCATGTGGTTTAAGAATCCTCTCATCTGCTGTTCCAATGAAGATCTGAAGGCCCAAGGGCTTGTGGTCCACATAACCATGAAGCTGGCAAGAGAACAAACCATTTATACAATTATCTCAACAGCAAATAGAGCAAGAATTGAAATATCTTAGCAGTATCAGATAAAGAACACGAAAAGATTATAATAGCTCATCTTATTCCTGATTCTTATGAGAATCACCTCAAGATAAACAGGCAGGAAATGTTTATAACTAAGAAAGATGATTTTTCCCCCCTTTCTTTCAGGCTAAAATAGTTTTGAATACAAAGAACCTGGATAAATTAACTAATGAAGAATACTTAGCAATAATATTATTATCTCTTGCGGCTTTCTTTTGCAAGACTGAAATATGACTATTCCTTATTATTTTCCAAAAAGGAGATATGTAATAATTCTAATAGGAACTGTTTTGAAGTTTCCAGCTTTATGTTACATGGTAAAATGTTTGCTCTTAGCATCTTCATAGTCTTCATAATTGGGATGTAACTTATCAAACTGCACAGAATCATCAACCACTTTTAAAATGTCTTTCAAAATAAAAATTATTTGCCTGGATTCCATAAGCTCACTTAGACACCTCTGCACTAAAAGTGTATATGATTGTGGAGGTGGGCGGGGAGGGAGAGAGTGAGGCCATTGTATTAAAGGGGAAAACAAAGTAGTGTAACTTTCCTATTATGAGAAAAAGAACCTTGCATGTACACAGAATTATTAAGACTATTAAACATAAGAGTCTAGGCATTGGTAAAAGTGAAAGCATCAGTGAAATTGAGAAAAAAAGAGAAAAGCTCGGACTACAATAATTAGTCAGTTAATGGCTGCAATTTATTAATCAAAGACATTTTGCTCATTTAAAAATGAAACCAAAATCAGTCAGACTATAACCATTATAGATTTTGATCAGCATTTCCAGTCTTCATTGTGGGCTCTTTGTCATAACCACATTATTAAATATGCCTCCAGTACTCAAGTCAGCAGAAAAGCATTTTTTAAAATTTATATCTTAAAACCATCCAGTAGCTGAAGCTTTCAGGGTAGACTGCAGTTAAAGCACACTAAAAATACAATTTGAATAAAAACATATACAATAAAATGTAAAATAAAAAAACATCAGATAAACTGGGCTGATCACTAACATGTGTTCACAGTGTTCCAGAATAATATTATTTTATGCTGCAGAATTCTGGGAGTTGAAGTCCACACATCTTAAAGTCGCCAAGTTTGAGAAAACCTATGTTATCAGATAAGATAGCCTTTATTGTCACTTTTTTTCTGTGAACACACTGGCACACATTAAAAATGAACTTCTTAATGTTATATGTAGAGATTCTGGGTAAGGTCCCTACAAAAGCCAGATCTGCTACCTCCTTTGCAGCCCAAGACAAAATAGCCACAGAAGGCATTATCCGGTGACCAGAGAGAAGAGGTCAGCATGGTGAAATGGCCAAATGATAGCAGATGCCGTGCAGACTGCACCATCACCCACGTCATCAGTAAGGCATCACAAAATGTACAAATGACAAAACTTGAGTTGCTCCTTTTTCCTCTCTGGCAAAACAGCAAAACACTTCCAAGACAGGACGTCTAGAATCTTTCTTATAATGCAAGGAAAAACTTCAAAGCTAACTCTGAAGGCTTAATTTCAAAAGGTAAGGCATCAACTAAATGCTTAGCCAAAGGTTTTGGTAGTTTACATTTCCAGTTTACAGAGCATTTCCTGCTTTTCAATAGCTGGAAATAATCTAGCAGAAAAAGAAATAATCTGTAATTATGATTAGCTCAAAACCACGGAAGTGTGTGTGTGTGTGTGTGTGTGTGTGTGTCTGTGTGTAATTTATTCTGTGGGTGTACAATATATAAATACAACACACATGGACCATACCTATGTCCGGAGAAGAGATGTTTATATCAGTAAATAAAATAAATAAGTAAATAAAGTTTGTGCGTAGAAAAAGTAGTTACAGCTTATAATGCAAGAAAATAAGACTGCAGTAAAAAGGAGTTAAACATAGCATTACAGTTGCAAAACCAGTCACAAATCAGGCCCCATATCACCACATTCGGTCACAGTTTTTTGTCTTGCTTTTTCCTTTCAGAAAATTCAGAAACAGGCTTGGAGTGGCGATGGATGTGTCAAACACCCAACAGTACATATTTCAAAATGTAGCTAATGCATTCAATTTAGTGGTGTCAAGTTATGGATAACTCTTGCTTTCTCAGGAAGGCTCCATTCAAAACCACATATACACAAAAATGCAACTCCATAGTAAAGGGTAATGCATGAAACCTAAAATATTTTCAAGCATTATGGTGTTCCAATACTTTACATAAATCAGTTGTTCTGTGGAACATGCTTGTCCAACAATAATAGGCATGATGGCTCAGCAGTTAGAGATGCTGAGCTTGTCAGCTGGAAAGCTGACATCCTGGGTTCGAGACCCGAGCACCATGTGACGGGATGAGCTCCCATTACTTGTCCCAGCTCCTGCCCATCTAGCAGTTCATAAGCATGCAAGTAGATAAATAGGTACCACATAGGTGGGATAATAACAGCATTCCATATGCCTCGGTGTATATGTAGTCATGCTGGACACATGACCATGGAAGTGTCTTCAGACAATGCTGGCTCCCTTGACTAAGAAATAGAGATGAGCACCATCCCCTAGAGTCAGACACGACTGGAAGGGGAAAACCTTGACTTTTACCTTTAGTCTGGCTAACTATTTGGATCTCAGTGCTCAGTAAAATCTAGTGTATCCTGACATCTGTGCCAGATTCCAAAATGATTGCTTTCTCTCCCCCTTAGCCTTGATTTATACTTATCAGAAGCCATCTTTCCACAAAGTCCCTGATATGACACTATTCTGAAATAGTGTGCACTTGATCTCATGGACAAACCCAACCGCTTTATTCAGCAACCTCTCATTGCTGCTTTTCAGTACACCATGTTGGTTTGACAACATAGACTGGCAGGAGACCTTTTTCTAAGACTTCATATTAAAATACGAAGCCAGCCCTGCAAAACAAGGCTATACAGAGCTTGCAAGTTATTTTACGTTGAGTGCAGTGACTTTTGCTGTTGATAGACTGTGAAATGCAGTCACACTTTGCATGCTCTGTAGAAAAAGTTTGAGAGGATGCACAAATAACTTGTGCTTCCTGTCTCTCCCAGGTTTTGAGAAATGACAGGAAATGCTCGCACCCATCCTTTGCGTGAAGCTGAGAAACAGAGGAAGAGGAAGCACAGGTCAATCACAGAAAAAGGTACACCATAATGGACCTAAATATTGTCTCTCTCAAGTACAACCCCAGTACAGGAAAAGTACAATCCCCTTTGGGAGAAGCTGAGCTTGTCTAGAAGTGGTGTCTCTTATTTAAAATGTCACTTTCAGGTTGAGTGACTTTGCAAGATGCGCAACCTTAAAAGCCATTGTGACAAACAAAAACCCAAACCTACCCAAACAAACAATGCAGCAGAACATTAGGAAGAAGTTTAACCTTTCCTTAATGTGAAGCTATGATCCTGGGAAAGCAGCTTGGAAATCTATTCTTAAAGCTGCAAAACAGCTATTAATTTCTTGAAAGCTTGGCATAGTTGGGTAGAGACTGTCCCAAGATTTCTAGGCCTGCAGCTGGGCAGTGATGTGTCTCATATATGCATAGCCATTCCCAGAAGATCATAGGAGGACCTCAAAACAGTCACACCAAGCTTTTGAGTAGTTGTGGCTACTTCAGAAGCAGATGCAGAGCAAAGTACCTCCATGGAATGGTTTACACAGGTCCTAATAAATATATACCTATCTTTGATCTACCTAGCTAATTGCATGCTTAGTAGTGTAAATCACATTTAACATTTCCTTTCTCTCAAGAATTCAGAATAACACATTCAGTCCAACCTCCTGCTGATGTTACTAATCTTCCAATTGCCTCCCCCCAAATTTCTTAAAAAGTCTTTCCACAAAGATTTGAATAATAGAAGTATGTGGGAAGGGGGCAAATGCTATGCTAGCAGACACATCAAAAGTCAGAAAGCAACTTCCTAGCCTTGGAAGTACAGAAGCCATACAAAACCTAACATTGTCTGACCAAGAACGGAGACATTCTCAGCTCTGATGGAGTTAAAACATAGGGACTGCCTTTTGATATATTTTCTATCTTTCTTGGAATATTTTTTTCCTTTACACTCTCTGAAAAGTCTTTCAAGCCACATATGCAGTAACAGCCACACTGTGGCATTACCTCTTTAAAAAGCCTAAAGTCACCTGAGGCAAAATGAAGACTTTCAAACAATATATTGTAGATTTTGAGATTGGGAACGGCCTGTAGTTTAGAATTTCCTAATTTGCCAGAAAGACTACTAACAGCTTGACTTAAGGAACAAGGTGTAACAAAAAGATCCCCCAAACTTTTGGATTTTCAGTTTTTCATCAAATGATTATCTACCATCAGAAATAATTTTTAAAAAAAGACAACATACATCCCAAATCCCCCCAAATAAAGCAGAGCACTCCATAAAATACATGTTTGGATTATAAACTGTTTCCTACTGTTTTGTCACTGATGGTGACAGGCCGAAACAAAACTTTATCAAATGAATTATGTATTTAAACAAACAAGTTTTTAAAACATTCATGGCAATCTTTCTCTACACAAATATTTATGTATCCTGTATGTGGCGTATGTTTGGAGGAAGTAAAAGGAGCCCTGGGTTTATTTAAAAAGTGAGCTGAGCATAAAAACATTCAGTAAAGAATAACAGCAGCTTTTGAATTGGATTTCATTACGTGAAGCATAACAGAGCCAGAATTCCTGTGCAGACTCCAGACCAAAGAATATCTCTTTCATTATTAACACTCACAATTACAAATCAAGCCATTCTATATTTCTCACATCACTGAAAATTGAAAGCAGATGAATCTACCGCATACCCAACCATCTAGCAGAAAGGGAACTTGATGGTCTAAGACACGGTAAATTTGTTTTCAATTACTTGGTCCACATATTTTTTTTAAAAAAATCTTGATTAAACCGTACAAAGCAAGCAGGGCAAGGAGATCAGAGAACAGAAACATTAAGCTAATAGCATCTGTGGCTTTTTTTTAAAGTTTCTTTTTCTTTGTTTTCTATTTTAACAGTCAGCAGGAGGTATCTCTGCCTACATTAATCCACCACCACCATCACTACCTACCCTCCTCCCCAGAAAAAGACCACATGCAATTTCTAGATTGGCTGGCAGCGTTCCACAGTCTGCTTAATAAAGAAGAACCCACCAGACAAACAGTCTTTTGAACCCATTGTGCTTTCACAAATTTAGCATTCAATATTCAACCCCCCCGGCCCCCCAAAAAATATTTCATATCCTTTGTATGAATTTAAGAAGGACAAGGAGACAAGTCTGTAGGTTTTATTTGTGCAAATAACTTCATTAACTTGGTACACAGTTCTACACATGTGCCAACAGACTGGATTCACCCACAAAAATGTGGATTTCGTCATTAAACCAGCATAAGAGTTTGTGGTTTATGATTCATAAAATCTCTTTTGGCTTGTCCTGGACCAAGCTCTCTTTTATGATAAATAACTTTTATAAAATATTTAAAGTGGTCTTTTAATTCTGAATGATTAAAGAAAAATACATATGACGTTCCTACTAAAAACCTTCCTACGCTTTGTGCAAAGACGATCTCTGGGAGCATCTATTTGAGGGAACAGTCAGCTTTGGATTCCCCTCAAGGGAGAGAAAGTGAAATGACGACTTCAAGATCTCCATGAGCTTCCCTAAAATCATTATTTTCAGATTGCATAGTTGACTTCTAAGCCTGTCATTAGAAGTATCTCAAAGCAGAACACAACATGATAGCAGTATTTCAGTATTTGAGGGGATACCACAAAGAAGAGGGGGTCAAATTATTCTGCAAAGCACCAGAGGCAGGACAAGACACAATGGTTGGAAATTAATCAAGGAGAGAAGCAACCTGGAATTAAGGAGAAACTTCCTGACAGTGAGGACAATTAACCAGTGGAACAGCTTGTCTTCAGAAATTGTGAAAGCTCCATCACTGGAGGTTTTTAAGAAGAGACTAGACAGTCACTTATCTGAAATAGTATAGGTGCTCTTGCTTGAGCAGGACTAGAAGACCTCCAAGGTCCCTTCCAGGTTCTATTCTATTCTATTCTATTCTATTTCTATTCTATTCTATTCTGTAAGCATCGTGTTCATATATCACAGGTTTTCAATCTACTGATTAATTGGGGCCATAAATTTATCTTTTCAATATTGAAGAAAACATTGGAGAAACTTCCTTAACAATAAGAATGCAAGGATAATCTTTTGCCTAGCCTTCAATTTCAATGGCTCTCAAAAGAACAGGACATTACAAAGAAGTTAAAATTAAAAAAAACACACATTCCTTTATTCTCCAGTTGCCTAATGATTTACTCACTTTCCCAGTACAAATTTATTTGGAAACGCTGAACTTTCAGAAGAATAAATAATATCATCAAAAGTCAGTATAATTTAAAACAAGAGCATACCACCAAGAAAAAAAATACATTTCTAATTTAGATTTAAGTTTAACAGTTTGTAAAAGTCTTAAGAACATATTCAAACCTTATCTAATAAAATCTAATTTTGAATAATTGAAAAAAGAATGCCAATGAATATCTGGATGTGTAAATAGCTTCGTAAGGAAGACAAACTCAAGCCACATATAAATTAAAACACTGAAATCAATATTTGAATTGTTTAGACAGAGTACTAATGGTAGTGTTTTGAATCTAGTAAAGCATTTCCAGTACCTTTGCATTTTGCAGCACCTACAGAGCTTCTGAGTCTGCATCACATATATTTTATTAACTTACTTTATTCATGTCAAATTGTAGTCATATAATGAACAATGCTGAGCAAATAAAATAAGTATAAAATAGGTCATAGTATAAAATTTTATTTTATTTTTATAAAATAAAATAAGTATAAAATAGGTCATAACACATGTAAAAAGTAAGTAAAATAAATAGAATTAAAACTGAATGATATTTTATTAACTTAATTTGGATATTATCAAGGTAGGGAAGACCACAGCTAAGCTCTCTGTCCAATAAAAAATCCTGTTTGTTCATGAGCCTTAGTCACTAAAAAGTTCTATGTGCTATAGATGCCACTTAGAAATCTAAAGTGAATGGAATCATGGGATTGAAAGAGACCTTAGAAGTCTTATAGTTCAACCCCTTGTATAAGGCAGTAATAATTAGACTATTACAGCAAAGGCTTATCCAATTTTTATTTGAAGCCTTCAGTGATGAACAATCACAACTTCAGGAAGCAAGCTGTTCCACTACTTAATACATAACTGTAACAGTCAGGAAATTCCTTCTTATTTCAAGTTTCAATTTCTTTCTACAAAGCTTCCATTCACTGATTCTTATCCTAGTCTCATACCAATGAAGAATAAATCCATACCCTCTTTCTTGTGATGGTCTTGAAAGTGTTCTCATGTCTCTTTTTAGTCCTCTCTTCTTTAGGCTAAACATGGCCCATTTCTTTTAATCATTTTTCATAGGATTTAATTTCCAAGTACTCTGTGTGTACTGCAGCTCAATTTATTAAATTGATTTGTAAAACTGGGTTTCATTAGCATGTTAATAAGACCCAGTTCCAACCCTCTATGCTGTATAACCTCCCTTGTTATTGTGGAAAGAATTTTATTTTAATAATCAATAGTAATCATAGGACATTTTTATTCCAAATTAACTTTATTTCTCTCACCTTAACCATTAACACAAATCCATGATCCACTGAGATTTGGAAATTCTGGGAGATACATTGTAACAATTGATTGCTAAATTGCATCTCTGCTAAGCTATCAACTGACAATAGCAAAACCAAGTACCAAAACCAAGAGTAATTACCAGACAAAGAACCTGTTCAGTCATACTTCTCCACACCCACAAACAGGTTGCCCAGACACCATCTAAACAACAAAAGGCAACCCACCAGGAAATTGACCTTTTGACTGAGTCATGCACTAGAAGCAGCACATATACCACACACCCCAAGCCCTAGCACATATACCACACACCAAGGACCCTTATAAAACAAAGTCTCTGTACCCCATTTTCTTTGTAGCTGCCCCAAGAGCGTACCTCTTTGCTTTTGGGAATAAATGGATTGCTGCTGGTGCTTGCGATATCCCAGCTTAGAAAAGGGACCCAGAACATTGTTTTAACATTGTACATGCCTTTGCTTCTGATGCATATTCCTAGCATTGTTAGAAAACAGTCTGGTCATCATTAGGGAAAGGGTTGGGTTGGGAAAGTGGGGGTTGTTTAGATAAGGAGGGAAAGAAGTCTGGAATGGAAACCAAGAATGCTGCCCTTGCAGGGAGGATTGGTGGCTTTGAGAGGCCTATACAAGAGGCAGATTCAGTCTTTCAAGAGTCACTGCATCAAGAGCAGAAGGGAGATTGTGCTGCAGCTTTGGCTCTCTGCAATGAAGCTATATGTAAGTATTAATTGCTTCGGCTTACTCTGCTTTGTACAGTTTACTAATATCTATTAACATAACCTAAGTTAACAGAATTAACTGTTTAATGCAAACTAACAGTCAGAAAGGGAGGGATGTAAAAGATGTCTTTTTTTCTGATTTTTTGTTATTTCTTCCTTGTAATATCAGAATATACTATTCTTTTTTATTACTGGGGCTCCTTCTGTTGAAAGCTGAGAAAGGCAGATGAACTCTTGATGCTACCTATTCTGCTAATTATGCTTTCTTGCATTTTCTCCTGCACATAATTTTCTCAGTTCATAAACTAGTTTATCAAAAAGTTTTAATTCCCAAAATACAGCATGAAGTTGCTCAATCATACAAAAAGCAAAATGTATACAGTTGTTGAAATATCAAGAAGATGAGGAAAAGGAGGGGTCATTGTTTAAATATGTGCTGTAATTTTTGGGAATTTGTGCTGCTGCATTTTTTTATTTTCATATCTCATATTTTTGATTGGCTAATTCTCCTTCCCATCCTCCATTCTCTTCTTGCTGGTTAGCAAGGTTGCAGAAAAACTGGTTTTCGATGATTAACAGCATTTGTTTCTAGAAATCTGCTATAATGGATTAACAAAACAAGAAAGCAAAAGCAGACTTCACGAAAGCTTTGCCAGCAAATGTCTCACCTGGCTGCCCATTGGGTTTCAGCTAACTGGGACTAGAGACAAGCATTTGGATTTAAATGGTTAGTTACATGAGGGGTACAGTGACTTAAGCCACCAAGGGCATTTCATTAAAAAAAACCATTTAAAATCTTGCTTAATTTTACTATTTTGTTTCTCATTAACTTGTTTGGACATGTAGCTAACCTGAATGTGCCTTATTGGGAAGAGATGCATCCTTGTGAACTTTTTCATGGCAGTATTTGCATGCTCCTTTTTATTTTTTTGTTGCATCATTACTTTTTTCTCTCCTTCCCCGAGTTTTGTTTTTGTTTCTGCTATGTTTTCTTTTGCTTTTTAGCTAAACTAAGACTTGCCATGCATGATGCCAGCTCTAGCACTCAGAGCAGAGCTCTAATCGATAAGAAGCTGCAAATCTATGTCCGAAAAGAGCGGAGCCTTCAGGATCGCATGCAGCAACAGCAACCTGTACAACCGCCACCCACCTGCCACCCATCACCGGGCGGCAACATGACCCAATCTACAAGGTAGACTAAAAAAATATTGCCATTCTCCAGATCTGAATTGGGCCTGATCTGGAAAGAAGCATTGAACAATAAGTTTCCCCTGTTGTATGAAACTCAATTATTTTACTCAGGTCTTTTTACACTTGATGCAGGATTAGTATCTACAGTATGGATCCAGCTGGGAAGTGACAATATAATTGGGAAACTGTTAACCACATAAATTCAAATATAAGAGGGCATACATATTACTGTACAGAAATTATGTGTGCCAGTTTTCTGTGAAATCTTTAAACAATAGCTACTCCTTCAGTTCTTTCTATGTTGTTTGTTTCTATGGCTTAAAGTGGGCATAAGTTTGGGATAAGTATCTGTATCTGTCATTAGCGGCTTTCCTGAACTATTTAGAATTTTAGAAATGTCTGTAAATTTATTAAAAAGAAAAAAACTGAAATATCACATTGGCATAAGTATTCAGACCCTTCATTTAGTACTTTATTGAAGCACTCTTGGCAGCAGTTACATCCTCAAGTCTTTTTGGATATGACACAAGCTTTGCACACCTGGAGTGGGGGATTTTCTGCCATTCTTTCTTGCAAATCCTCTCAAACTTAGTCAGGTTGGATGGTAACCGTCAATGGACAGTCATTTTCAGGTCCCCCAGAGATGTTCAATAGGGTTTAAGTTAGGTCTCTGGCTGGGCCACTCTTAAGACATTCACAGAGTTGTCCCTAAGCCACTCCTGTGTTATTTTGGCTGTGTGCCTAGGATTGTTGTCATGTTAGAAAGTGATCCTGAGCACTATGCAAAAGGTTTTCATTGAGGCTATCCCTGTACTTTGCTCCATTCAGCTTTCCTTCAACCCTGACCAATCTTCCAGTCCCTGTTGCTGAAAAACACCCCCATAACATGATGCTTCCACCACCATGCTTCACTGTTGGGGTGATATTGGGCAGGTGATGAGTGGCGCCTGGTTTCCTCCAGACATAAAGTTTAGAATTGAGGCCAAACAGTTCAATCTTAGTTTCATCAGACCAGAGAATCTTGTTCCTAAGAGTCTGAGAGTCCTTCAAGTGCTTTTTTGCAAACTCCAAGCAGGCTTTCATGTGTTTTGCACTGAGGCTTCTGTCTAGTCACTCTGTCATAAAGCCCAGATTAGTGGAGGGCTGCAGTGATGGTTATCCTTCCAGAACTCTGTCCCATCTCCACACTTCTCAGAGTGACCATTGGGTTCTTGGCCACCTCTCTTGCTAAGGCCATTCTCCCCCAATTGCTCAGTTTGACCCAGTGACCAGCTCTTGTTTAGTTTAGTTTAGTTTACTTTATTGTCATTGCACCTCATACAACGAAATTAAATGCCATCTTCAGTGTACATTA
>JANHFL010003738.1:144861-158179 GCA_032468155.1 Oxyrhabdium leporinum | reverse complement strand
GAAAGAAAGAAAGAAAGAAAGAAAGAAAGAAAGAAAGAAAGAAAGAAAGAAAGAAAGAAAGAAAGAAAGAAATTCTTGCTTGCAGTAAAGCATCCGATCACTGGACAGAGGGTGAAACTAGATGATCTCTTCCATCTCTTCCATTTTATGACAGTATGACAGACAGGCTTCAATATGTATCAACCAGATACATATACCAGAATCTCAAAAGAGAAGACAAAAGAACCAGAATTCCCTTGGAATAGCTTTTCTCAAAAGGAGCTCTTTTGAGTTTCATCTCTATTAAGTACATTTGCATCTTGATCACTAAAAAAAAAAAAGCATTGGAGAAATCAACAGATTTAATGTTTCTGCTTTGGATCCCAGCGATCACATTATTTAGTGCAGATACCTCAAATTTTAATTCCATCTCCCACTTAGAATAAACTTGATTTATCCAGTAAGGTTGGCCTTTATTTGCACAACTGTAATAAAGGCAAGAGAATATTTTAAAAGAGGGTGGTATCCAATTATCATCTGACTACAATCTCCATCATTCCCATCTACTGTTCATATTGGCTAGGCTGATCAGATAGCGAAGTCTAAGTCCTCTCCGGGAACATGTTTATCCAAACAGACTTCTGGGCACACAATTCGACTTGTCTATTGACACAAGTTTTCATTGGTGTGTACGGTTTATTTCTTTTTAGGGATTTTATTTGCCCATTTTTAAGGTTTAATTCGACTTTTGTTTTTATAATTATGTAGTATCGCTCCCTGTGCTCACTTTGGTGGAAAAGATGGATACACATTTAATAAGTGGGGGGGGGGGAGAAAGCAGCTTTCTACTCTTGTTTTAAAAACGCCCCGTGCTATCAGTGACCTTAGCCTAAATCAGCAAATATTGCTCCAACTCATTCACCTTTCTCTTACGAATTCATGAACCCAATTAGCCTGTGCCCCTGTATCTTTATAACAGCATAAAGTTTACAACATGCCATCAAACACCTCATTGCACCAAATGCCAACTGTGGCAAGCCTCAATTGACCTCCTTAATCACAATTCTAACCATGTCAATGAAGAGACCTTATATTGGTGTCACATAAGAAAGGTATTGCCGAAGAAAGAAACAGTATGGCCAATAAATATCAAATTGGCTGCTTGATTTATGGCACCCACTGTACGAAAGGCAAGAAGGTGCTTTAGTCCACATATCCACATATCTCCAGCAGAATATTTAATCAGAATAGAGCTGGAAGGGAACTTGGAGGTCTTCTAGTCCAACCCCTTGCTCAAACAGGAAACCCTATACCGTTTCAGACAAGTGGCTGTCCAGTCTCCTCTTAAAAACCTCCAGTGATTAAGCTCCCACAACTTCTGAAGGCAAGATGTTCCATGGGTTAATTATTCTCACTGTTAGGAAGTTTCTCCTTATTTCCAAGTTGGTTGTCTCCTTAATTAGTTTCCATCCATTGTTTCTTGTCTTGCCTTCAGTGCTTTGGAGAATAGGTTGACCCCCCTCCTCTTTGTGGCAGCCTCTCAAATATTGGAACACTGCTATCATGTCACACCTAGTCCTTCTTTTCTCTAGACTAGCCAAACCCAATTCCTGCAACTGTTCTTCACATGTCTCCAGGCCTTTAGTCATCTTAATTGCTCTTCTCTGCTCCTTTTTCCAAAGTCTCCACATCTGTATATAGTATTCCAGTGTGGTCTTACTAAGGTTTTATACATTCACATGATACTTCACATGATTTTGATTTATACTTACACTATATTTAGAATATTTACAGTGCAAGCCATCCTGGAAAAGGAAATTCTTCCAAAGGGCCAATTTAGGATGTTAGGTGGTATCTCATTAGCCTTATTAATTAAAAGTTGATTCAGCCGATACATTTACAGCCTGTTCTTTTCTTTAGCCCTAGGAAATGTCCCCTTTTTGTCTTCCCTCCCAACTACAAAACGTCTTTTACATGAGAACAAACGCCTTATTTATCTGTGTATAAGATGGCATCTTTTGGAACTCAGTTTTTAAGCTGTATAAGCAGGCGGAAGAGAACAAATACACCAGTAGATGTATTTTTGCTCCTCTTTCGCTTCCAGAGGAAAAATCTGATAGAGTAGTATTTTTCAAACTTGACAACTTTTTGAGAGCCAGTTTGATCTAGTACAGGGGTCCCCAATTCCCGGGCCATTGAATGGCACCAGGCCATGGCATGCCAGAAACCGGACCATGCAAATAAGTAAAGCCCCATCTGCAGGAAGCATACGAAACCATGCCCCCTCCAGTCCACAAAGAAACCACTCTGCACGGAACCGGTCCTTGATTAACCAAAAGGTTTGGGGTCACTGGTCTAGTTGTTAAGACACTAGGCTAGAAACCAGGAGACTAAGTTCTAGTTCTATCTTAGGCATGAAAGCCAGCTGGGAGGCCTTGGGAGAGTCTCTCAGTCCAACCCATCTCACAGGGTTGTTGTTGTGGTGAAAATAAGATCCAACCTTGGAAAGAATATTAGGTATGGTTGCCACCTTGAATTGATTATGAGAAAATAATAAATATAGGATAAACATATACCAACTTTTAAGATGGAAGGACTTCAACTCCCAGAATTCCTCAGCCACCATGGGAGTTGAAGTCCACATATCTTAAAGTTGCCAAGTTTGAAAAACCCTGTGATTAAGCTATGCTTAATTATCAAGAGACATGGATGTTCTAAAATAGCCATTTGGATGCAAAATGATCAAGGATGTTGGAACTGGCATGGCATCATTTGATCTACCCATCAAGTGAGACTTGAAGATGCTTGGCTTATATCTGGCAGCTCCTACTGAAAGCCCAGGGGCTGAGAAAAAATATGCTTTAGAGTTAAGAAGAGGTTAAAGAAACAGAAGCAAGAGTGCCTCCATGTTGCCTGCTAACTGAAACAAACATAGAATATAGAATAATAGGGTTGGAAGGAACCTTGGAGATCTTCTAGTCCAATGTCCCTGGTCAAGCAGGAGACCCTATACCATTCCCGACAAATGGATGTCCAATTTCTTCTTCAAAGCCTCCAGTGATGGAGCACCCACAACTTCTGGAGGCAAAGCCATTCCTCTGATTATTTGTTCTCACATTTCTCCTTAGTTCTAGGTTGGATCTGTCTTTAAGGATCTTCCACCCATTACTTCTTATTTTGCCACCAGGTGCATAGGCTGACCCTTTCTTCTCTATGGCAGCCTCTAAAGCACTGGAAGACTACTATCATGTCACCCCTATTCCTTCTCTTCCATTAGACTAGGGATGTATAGCCACTTTGTAGGCCCAGGAAAAGGCATGGCTTCTTTAAGGAGTAGCTGATAGGCAGGGAGAATGTGCTGATGTTGGATTGAAGCATCCTTGCCTTTCTGGGATCCAAATACCCAGAGCACTGTAAAGTACCCACACAAAACACAACGTACCTGAACCACAGGATGTCCCCCTGTTGGTGCTTTGACTGCCCCTCGGCTCCCTTCTGTCTCGTAATGAGCACGATGGTGGGGTTTGGGTTGCACATCAATCTGTAATTCATAGGAGCCCGAATGGCTGGAAAGAGGCCACTCAAGAGGCGGAAGAGACTGAACAGGAATGCTGGGGAGAAGAAAGTTTGGATTTAAGTTAGGAAAGAAAAGAAGCTTAGCCCAATACTCACACAACAAGGATAGGCTGCACAATAATGACTCAAACAACTGGAAATGATGTTTCTTTTTCAAAATACAAGAGGGCTGGATTGACCACTGATTAGCAAGAGATGGAGAATTAAAAATACCTTTGCTTAACTCCTATCAGTAGGATGGATTCTTTGCCTCACAATTTACCAACAATCACTAACTAGGAGCCAAATAAGAACCAGTGGCAATTAATTCAAGAAGGATCAATGATAATGAACAGATTGACCCAAACCCTGCTGGCAATTCACAAGGTCCTAATGAAGTAGCTGTATTGATTATTTAGATGAATGGGATTACCTTGGTTGTGAGCTTTATATATATTATTATGTAATCTATATGCTTTTATATTGTTCTTTTCTGGTTTTTAAATTTCTGTATTGGTTTTTTTTCTTGTTTTTAAATTTGTTTTAATTTTATGTAAGTATATATATGGTTATACAAATTTGAATAATCAATCAATACTTCATGCTAAAGGCTATGCTGGACCTCCAAAAGCACCTGTTTCTTTCTCCTTCTAGGTTATTTCCCCACTGACGATGTAGAGCATTTTCAGTAGCCATTCAGTCATCATTGTGTGCAAATACCGGTGAATCAGATATTTAGAATGTAATGAAAAGTAGAAAATGTTTAGCTTTCTCCTTGTCAAGAAGGATGGAGGAACAAATTATGTTGGTTTCTACATTTTGGTCTCCTCAAATATTATGCACTTTGATTTGTTAGGGGAAAATGCATTTGCTGTTATCTCCAACAGAAGAATATCCAGAGCAGCTTAGGAGAAAAAGAAGAACAGGAGATGTCTATGGAGATTCTCAAACATCCAGGTCACTATTGTCCCAAAGGTGCTTTTTTTTCAAGAGGCAACTGGACTTTCTGGCTTTTCTATGAAGACATTTTGCTTCTCATCCAAGAAGCTTGGATGAAGAGCTGAAGAAGATTTTTGGATGAGAAGTGAAAGGTCTTCAAAGAAAACCAATAAAGTTTCTTGGACCAAAAGCACTTTTGGAAAGAACAGGAGAGTTCTCCACTCATTAAAAGAAATCCTTCTCTATTATATGCAATCTGTCTCATGGATATACATGTATCTATGAGACAAATTCTATAGAACTCCATAAATAGCAATAGCACTTAAGACTTATATATCACTTCACAGTGCTTTATAGTCCTCTCTAAGCGGTTTACAGAGTCAGCATATTGCTCCCAACAATCTAGGTCCTCATTTTACCTGACCTCGGAAGGATGGAAGGTTGAGTCAACCAGGAGCCTGGTGAAATTCAAACTGCCAAATTGCAGGCAGCCGGCAGTCAGCAGAAGTAGCCTGCAGTACTGCACTCTAACCACTGCACCACCGCGGCTCATAAATAAATATGCAAGAACTGCTAGTACTTACCTGCAGATTGGTATCGCAGGCATCAGCTGTTTCGGCCAAGATGGCGGCACCAAAAGGATTGAATCTGGCGGTGGGTTCCTTCGGTTCTCCTGTTCACAGGATCCAATGTATTCGATGGGCTGAAGTACGTGGCATGGCATACTGGCTTTGTGGGAAGCCAATGGCGAAGGATCTGGAGTGGTCCTCCATATTTTTGTGGGAACTCCACAGGAAGGGTCAGTGGTGAGATTGTTCATGGCATCCATGAGACTAGATGAGGTGGACAACTGGGTGTAAGTGACTGTCGCTCCGTCTTCTCTCAGAGAGATGTGGGGAGAGGCCTGTGGAGAAGGTGTCCTCGATTGCCGTGGAGAAGAGTGTGGGTGCTGACTCCCGTAGAGCTCAGTGCAAGAGTACCTCCGTTTTGCCCCTGGCGATGACGACCTTGAGTTGGGACGAGGTGATGGTGAACGTGGCCCCAAGCAGGTATCCTCCACGACAGTTGCTTGTGGGGACATTATTGGCGAGGTTCTAGGGGAATAATGAGCATGGGTGTTTTGAAACTGTGGACACAGGTCATCACTAGGGCCATTATTTGGTGAAACGCATGGTGACGTATAAGGAGAGAAATTTGTCTCTGAAATGAAGCTTGCAGAGGAGCCGCTGCTAGGAGGGCTCAGGCACAGCGGTTCTCGGTAGCTCTCAAAGCCAGGGACCGGCAGGGTAAACCTTGGGCTAGCGGTAGCTGAGCTGGACTGATGCTCTACCAATAGATCTGTGTCTCTGCTGCTGAAGGGCCCCCCTGAGTGAATCAGTTCATAAGATGGTGTTATCTCAATCCTAGGGCTCAAAGTAGGGGGACCTGCAGCCTTGAGAGGGTCCAAGTAGCATTTTGACCCTATGCTATCTGGCTGTCCATATCTGCCCATGTGATCTGCCGAAAGGCTAGACAAAGCGAAGGGGTATGGCTTGAGGCCATAATCCGAGACATCATCATGAGGGTAAGTAACTCCAGTGGGTGGGCTGATGATTTTATGTGAAGGAGTCGGTTCTTCTGGAAAAAGAAGGGTCGCTTTTAAGACTAGACATACCACTGCAGAAGCTGAGCAATCCTGGGTTAACAAGAAGGCATTAGCGATAGCGCTTTAGGAAAAGGTTATATTATACACAGACATCAATTGCATGCATAAGGCAGCAGGTCAGTCTTCTCAGAGGGGAAGCCCACCGGGCACTGTCCGAGTAAGAGCCAGACAATGAAAAAAAAAAATGCCCCCACTGCACCCAGGATATTGCACTGGCCTCGAAATATTTTGTCCACCCAATCCAGTATTTCACCATCAGCTGCCTTCTGATCATGCTTTGCTATGACTACTGGCAATGGCACACTTGATGTGGATCAGAGCAATTAGTAGCTGCAGGATACAGGCTGGCCCAACTACACCATCACCAGCCTAGTCTGTTCTACCTTTGTCATGGCACCAACTGCCAAACAGTCAACTGGTGCACTGGCAGCAACTATGCAACTCTACACTCAATGCTGATCCTTCAGATAGCTTTTTCAGAAAATGCACCCATTACAGCCTGTTTCCAACCTCACCCCTAGTATGCCACTGACCACTGTTTAATTGAGTACCAATCTTCAATCTTCAGCCCTTTGACAATCACGTGTTTGTCTCTCTGGCTCATCTGATTGCAAATCTCCCAGAATATTAGATTCTAATTTGACTGCAACACAATGTTGAAATGTCCCTCCTACTTAATTTCTAAAAAAAAAAAGGAAAAAAAGGAAAACAGTATGATACACCTATGGACAAACATACATACTTACTTCATAATTTTTTTTAGCATTCTGGTTGTTGTACTGCATTAGAAAATCAGTAGTTCAACGCTATAAACAGTAGACCAGCACTCAATCACACTTAAGGTGTTCACAACAAATGCCACATGTACGTGATGTGAAAGAAGCGGGGCCAAACACAATTCATACAGTAGTGCTTTCCATCACATGAGAGCAATGCAAGAGAAGTCCCTTTACTATGTGTCAGGCAAAGGTGTCAAGAGCAAAGCCACCAAGTACATCTTCAGGAGGGCTTGCTCTTCCAATCTTAACTGGACAATTCATACCATGAAAGACATTCCTTAGCTATTCGCCACTTATTTCTAACTTAATATTGCTTATTTATTAACGTAATTACATACACGCCCATCACACTATTCCCTTTTAGAGTAAGGAATGGTTTGCAGAAAAGGAGTAAGGAGTAAGTAAAAGTAAAGGAGTAAGTAAGGAGTAAGTAAGAGCAAAAGGAGTAAGAGAGCAGAACAATCTAGTTTATCCTCTGCACCATGCACTATTCCTCGCCATATCATTGCCAATTGTTATAGCTTCCCCCATATCAGAGGTGGGCTGCTATCGGTGCACACCAGTTCTAGCAAACCGGTAGCTAAGATTAGGTGCAGTTCGGCAAACTGACAAACCCCATCCCATTGGCTGGTCTTGCCGCTGCCCATTTTTCAGCCTGTTTTTTGGGCCGTTTTCAGACCGATTTGAGGCTGTTTTCAGGCTGTATTTTTGGCCATTTTGGGGGGCCAAAATGCCTGAAAAATGACCTGAAAATGGCCCGAAAACAGCCCGAAAAACAATCTGAAAATGGGCTGAAAAACAGGCTGAAAAATGGGCAGGGGCGGGGCCAACTTGTGGTGGGATTAGCCCCAACCGGCTGAATCCTGCTTCTGCCTTTGAGGCGAGTGGCCGGGAGGCGGGGCTGGGTGTGATAAGTGACATCACCTACCCAGTCACATGACCAGCCAGCCACATCTACCCAGCCAGAGAATCGGTTGTTAAAAAATTTGCAGCCCACCACCATCCATACGTTCTGTTCTTTTTTTATGTTTCTTACCTGTCTTTCCAGCATTTTCCAGCCACAACTTTCTCAGCCTTCCTCTTCCTCTCAAGCCATCCACTCTTCCTTCATGCATTTGTTTTGTATTCAACCTTCAGTTGTTCTGCCTAGATGACCAAACCGCTTTAACACATTTCTTTCGTACTGGTAAATCTCTTTCTGTCCACTTCTCAGTAATTCAACACTCAGCCCAGAGCCGCTTTTCGAAAGGCAACTGAACTTCTCGATTGTAGCCAAGAGATAGATGATGTGAATGATAGGAGATAGGATACTATATTATCTCCCGTCTCTCAGAGAGCTAATAGCAAACGTCAGCGTGCGAACAATCGGATGACTGCAAAGAATGTACATCCTTCCATTCCACCTCCTCCGGCCCCCCCCCTCCCCATTCAGTCAGAACTGAAGAAGCTTCATGGATGTGAAGTGAAACATTTTCAAGGAAAAAACAAGAAAAGTCCAGCTGCCTTTTGAAAAACACCTCTGAGGCAATCATGACCAGGATGATTGAGAATCGCCATAGACATTTATTCAACACATATTCATTCTTGTCCTTGTCTCTTGTTTTTACCATGCACCCTTCTTAAGTTCACTCCACATTCAACTTACCAGACTTCTCCTGACATACTAAGCCTTTGACTTCCATACAAAAAAGTGAGCAAACAAACATCTGGTCATTATTTTTGCTTCTTTTGGAAGCCATTAATTTATTCTAATAGTCCACCTACTACCCATTATCTTTCTACTAGCATTTGCACATCTCAAAATTTCTCCATTCATTTGCAGTAGTCATTTTGCCAAGGTACAGGTGGTCCTCGACTTACAACAGTTCACTTGGTGACCGTTCAAAGTTACAGCAGCACTGAAAAAAGTGACTTATGAGCATTTTTCACACTTATGACCGTGGCAGCATCCTCATGGTCATGTGATTTACGTTCAAAATGCTTGACAACTGATTCACATTTATGATGGTTGCAGTGTCCCAGAATCATGTGATCCCCTCTTGTGACTTTCTGACAAACAAAGTCAATGGGGAAGGAAGATTCACTTAACAACCGTGTTACTAATTTAACAACTGCAGCGATTCACTGAACAAATGGGGCAAGAAAAGTCGTAAAAGGGGAAAAACTCACTTAACAAATCTTTCACGTAGCAACATAAATTTTGGGCTCAATTGTGGTCGTAACTCGAGGACTACTTGTACTGAGATTTGCTATTTGCTCTTAGCCCAACCTAGGCTGTACTTGTGAGAAACAAATTAAGAGGAGGGAAATGCCGCCTTGAACTCCCAAAGGAAAGATGGCATATAAAGCTAAGAAATAAAATGGATAAAAATCTCAAATAGGGTTACATTAAAGTTTATATTTATTTTTAAACTACCTACTATTTTTAAGAGTATTCCCTAATGAAGGATTATTATTCAAAAGAATACAAGAATAAAACACTGTAACTTAGCAACTCCTTTCTTTTCTTCATTAAATTTTACAGCTGCCTCAATCTCTAGGGATTTTCAACTTATTGTTCTGCTATAGATGTTGAATTTTTTTCTTGCAGACCAATACAGCTAATTTTGTTTCGTCCATTTAAAAAAAAAACAAAAAAACGATGCCTGTCAGAATGCCTGTTCAAATATGACCCTTTGTAACAAAACTATATCTATATTGTCTATTGTTTTTTTTCTATTGTATTTTTTAAAACGTTATTAGAATTCAAGGATTTTTAAAACTGAGAATTTATAAAAGTGGTTAAATGGTTTTATCTTTCTCAAATCAAAGGAACATTTAAAGAATTTGCTTCTGAAAAATGAAAAATCTAGGAAAACTATTTTTCATGCAAAATGTACTCCTTTAAAAATGATGGCAATATGTGCATTTAAATATGTGAAATACTCAGCTGAATAAAACCTTTGGCAGATACATAGCAGCCAAACAAAAGAACGGGTATATGCAATAAAGCTCACAATTTGCACTGTTCCATATATAATTTTAAGCAATGGATGGTTTCTTTTAACCAGGCAACAGTAGGAGAATTTATTTAACCAGTCCCTGATAATATAATGCATCCATGCAATTTTTAAAAATATCTCTTAGATCAGGGATATCAAACTCAATTTCACTGAGGGCTGCATCAGGGTTGCGTTTGATCTCGGGAGGGCAGGGTGGGGATGGCCAGGGTGGGTGTGGCCAGCATGATGTCTCTTGTTTCGGGGGTGCCTATGGTGGCCCGAGCACTCTACCAGCAAAAATGGACTCCCGAGCTCCATTTTCGGCTGCAACGGCCTCCTGCAACCCTCTGCCAATGAAAATGGAGCTCAGGAGGGCTGCACCTTGTGCCAGGCCTTTGCTATTTCCAGGGTGGCCCCACAGGCCAGATCTAAGCAAGCTGTGGGCTGGATCCAGCCCCTGGACCTTGAGTCTGACACCCCTGTCTTAAATCCTATATATTTCCAATTACATTATTCATACAACAACGGTAAAAGGATCTAATCTGATGTCAGAAAACTGAGGAAATGTCACTATGTCGTTATTAAGACCTTATTAAATGCTACTTTCAAATTAGAGTCAAGATATTGATTACCTAAATCTCAAACCATCTTTCATCACTGGCTGGAGGGCTAGAACTCCTAAGACAGGGGTGTCAAACTCACGTCGTCATGGCGGCATCACGTGACATAGCAGGACTTTTTTCCCCTTGGCTAAACTGGGCGTGGGCATGGCCAGCATGTGACGCATCCAGCCCATGGGCCAGGAGCTTCATAGCCCTGTCCTAAGAGGTTTTCCATCCTATGGTTCCATAAACAGAACCAAATTAAGAGACACCGGCTGGCTTCGTATGTCACACTGAGCCATAAGGTTGCTTTTTTGACTTTAGATCGCCATAGGATGCATGCACTGTGGCCTATTCAATGAACAGTAGTTAAAACAAAGTATAATTTAACATGATAGATGTATTAAAATATACACAGATAGTCCTTGACTTAGAACCATTAATTTAGACATTACAACAGCACTGAAAAGAGCGTCTTACAATCGGCACATGCACTTATGATCACTGCACGTCCCACATTCACATAATCCAAATACCAGTTGTGATAGCCATTTGTCACCTTTCCAATTGGCTTCTGAAAAGTAAACTCAATGGAGGAGGGAGACTGGATTTGCTTAATACTTAAAATTCAATGATTCGCTTTAACAATCATGATAAAAAAAGATCGTAAAATCAAAGATCAAATTCTTGCGAGAAGTCATATCGAAAAGCCCAAATATATTTATATTTTAAATCAGTCCTATTTTTAAGCTCACATGTGACACAGAATCATGCTTGTCCTGTTTTCATCGATTTTCTGGTTTGTTGCAAAACATGCTCAAGACCGTAGCAATTTAGACATGAAAGATCCATAAATAGCCGAGAATAATCCATTTTACAACTTAGCTGAGGAGTGATTGGTCTCTCTCTCACACACACACTTTGGATTGTAATTAAGATGAGGTTGCCATGGTTTGACAGCTTAGCATACTTTGATTGTGCACGGCATTGCTTCAATCCCTAGCATCTGCACTTCCAAAAGGATTTCAGACTTCTGCCCTGAGTCCAGGACAGCCATTCCTGTATTAGACCAGGGGTGTCAAACTCAAGGTCAGATCCAGCCTGCGAGGTGCTTAAATCTGGCCCACGAGGTCAGCCTGGAAATAGCAAAGGACCAACCCACGGTGCCTCTGGTGGCCAAAACTATGCATATAGTACTTTCTCTCATTGTAACCTGCTACATCTAACTTTGCATATACTCTATTATTGTCATCAACTGTATATACAGGAGGAATGCAGATTTGCAGAGCTGCACCACCAAAACCAGACGAAAAATAAAATGTAATAGGGTTTTAGAGCTTAATGTAGTTAAAGCTAAATAGAACGTATACGATTGTTTCTCAGTCGGATTATATTATCCCCTTTCTGTTACATTTAAAAAAAAATCTGATAACCACTTTTGATTCCTTGGAGCTGAGTTTTCAAGGGTGGTGCTCTGGGGCTCAGGTTGGCACCCACTTGATGCTTCCCAAGTTATTATTTTGACACGTCACTCATTTCCTTGCGCAGGAAAAAATAATTTTAACAGACAACCGCATGAAATCATCGCACCCTCTAGGTTACTGTATGCTGTACTAAGAACAGAATACGATCTTAATAACTCCAGGTAAATTTTGCATGGATGCAAAATATAAAGCCGCCAATTTTTGCATGAACGTGGCTCCCTGTAAGGGACACAAATGCATCTGTCTGAAATGCTGAATTCACCATGCAAATGAACACCATAAACTCCTTGGATTCCACAGATATATCGGCTCAGAGTGAGAAGGAAGGTGATATTCACTGAGTCACCATATCTTGCAGCTTTAGGGGAGGTGGGGTTTTTTTTGGGAGGGGAGTCTTGCCACTGTCTAAGCTGGTATGCCACAATGCATGTGTTTTGTGACATCATAGTATGTAGTCATGGAAACATCCATGATGGTACATTGCCAGCCCAGTTATTGAATAGACAATGCATGCGGCTAGTAGAAAATCTGCAACTCCTGCTTTCAATATTAAGTAATCCAGTTTGGTCTAATATAAATCTTCCAATCCAGACTCCATGGCCACCATAACAGGGAGCCTGTAATTAATAAACCCAAGCTGCTAATCATGCCAGCTTAAACATAGCTTCATGAAGACTACCATTGTTGTGCTGAAATGCCTCTGTTGCGAAGACAGGAAGACCGGCCAACAACTTATTGAACACAGAGGAATAAGGAGGTTTTTTTTGTGTTGGTTTATTCCATCCCGACTAAAATGGCAAAGTCAGATTGTGCCCGTTAGCATGCAACAAATTAGTGTGCAGCTGGACACACTTCAGCAATAGTTTTCTCTAATTCATCATGTAGGTACTTATTGTCTAGGACTAATTGAAAGCAGTCTCCTTTGCAAACCTCTAAAGCAAGCTCATTGCTAACACTTCTATTCTCTAGCAATCCAGACTTCAAGTTATTTATTGAAGTATTTATTCAGCTTAATAGCTAGGCTCATCCTGATTCTATGACAGGAAGTCCTCAAATTATGACCAAAACTGAGCTCCAAATTTCTATTGCTAAGTGAGACATTTCTTGTGTGAGTTTTGACCCATTTTACAACCTTTCCTGCCACAGTGGTGAAATGAATCACCGCAGCTGTAACACGGTTGTTAAGTGAATCTGGCTTCCCCATTGACTTTGCTTGTCAGAAGGTTGCAAAAGTGGATCACATGACTCTGGGACACTGCAACCGTCACAAACATGAACCAGAAAACTGCAACCAGCCTAAATACGGGTCAGTTGCCGAGCGTTTGAATTTTGATCACATGATCATGGGGATGCT
>JANHFL010003738.1:110089-126201 GCA_032468155.1 Oxyrhabdium leporinum | reverse complement strand
TCTCTCACCGCGCAGCCTCGAGCGCCCGATTCAAGGAAAGCGACAGCCGCTGGATGGCCCGGGCTGGCCGGAGGAGCCATCCACGTCGATCTCGACTGAAAACACCTCCCCCTTCTCCCGTCTTAACCCTTCCTTCACTTCGAGGACCGGGACACGCAGGAACGGGGCTCACTCACTGGAGGGAAAGATCTGGGGGTTGGGAGAATCTTTACTTGGCCCCCACCCGCTTCTCCCTTGGTCCGTGTAGGATTTGTGCTCCAGGGCTGAATTCCACTAAAGTCCTATTTGGCGGGGAAACCACAAATATTGAAATATTATATTCAGAGATCGTATTTAGTATATTCATACCTTTCACTGACTGCCTCTGTCACCTTTAAGGAAAGGTAGCGATCTATCCGAGGTCAACTGTTGAAGCACATTTTGGATGGGCTCTCTCCAGTATCTGGCTCTTGGCGTAATTGCCCCGATTTACACCCCACTCCCATTCCCGCTGGATTTCCCAGTCCTACCTCCCCCCCACCCCCACTTCCCGCTATCGTCGACGAGCCCTAATTTGAGTCCTTGATGTTGCTGCTCTAACTCAACACCCCCAGATCGGATCTGCTGGAAATCCAATCGCGCGATCCCAATAAAAGAAATGGGAATATGTCCGTTCTAAGGCCGCCGTTAAAAAGAACGGTTCTTCTGCCGTTCTGGAAATCTTACCAAAGCGCCATTGGTGTGCGCTGCTAAAGATGCCTGGCAGGACTAGGCAGGAACTAAAAAATATTGGTGAGTGGATGAGAAGCAACCTAAAGGCGGAGAACTCTGTTGTAGGCATACTTGGAAATAAAGCCCGGAAAACGTGCAGGGGAAGGGGGGGTGGACTTCTGAGGAACTTCGCGCACGGACGGATAAGTTTGGTACAAGCGATTTATTTAAAATAGGTAGGGTAGGGTAGGGTAGGGTAGGGTAGAGCAAAGTAGAGTACAGCAGCGTAGAATAGAATAGAGTTGAAAGAATGGAATGGAATGGAATGGGAATGGGAATAGAATAGGAACAGAACAGAACAGAATAAAATAGAACAGAATTCTGTATTGACCAAGTGTGATTGGACACAGAAGGAATTTGTCTCCGGTTTATAAGCTCTCACTGTACACACATACAAGAACAAAGTGAAAGGTCATAGATCGTAAATCATAGTTAACATTTCTCAGCAACCTTGGCTCAAATCGAGCGCTCTGAGAATGGAGTCCAATCATGAGGCCAGCCCTGACGTGTATATTCGAGAGAGGTTGATTTCAGGAGAATGCCCTCTTCCCACAGTGAATTCCCCCTCGCCTTAAATCAATTCTTTGAATCGAGAATCCAGTGCAAACCACACGAGTGGTTTAAGCAACCCCAAAGGTCTGCGGTTCCGGGAAGGGGTTTGTCCCGGAGGAAAACGTCTCTTCGGAGGGATTCAGGAAGGAAACGATCCCGAACAGACGGGAGCAACGGGCGAACCCACGCCAGGGATCCTCTCTAACCTCTCTCCTCCGTTAAAAAGGCGTCTCCCGGGGCGCGTGGGCGTGCGTGCCTGGGCTCCTAGTTCCACCCGTGGAACTACTTCTTTTATTCCCGCTCTCCCGCCTTTCCACGGAATCCCTTCTTATATTCCCCAGTCCTCTCCACGGCCACTTCAGCTACAGGATCTGGAAAGGCGGCCGGTGGGGATGCCACTCTTAGACGGCGATGCCTGTCAACTCCGGCCCGCCGGAATCCCGCGGATCCCTCCTGGGCTTTCGTGCCGTCTTCCAAGCGGAGACGCACGCAGACTGCTGCCCGAGGGTTTAGAGAGAGAAACGGAGAGCGCAAAAGAGCAGGGAGGGCGGGACGGGAGGGAGGAGTAGAGATCACCCACCCGTGTTCCCAATTTACTCAGGCATAGCGAAAGCGGACAACAGGGGGTCGCGCGGAAGGAGGGATCGGCATAATTAAGTGGGAAGAAAAAGAAGAAGAAGAAATGCGAGGACTCTACCTTGATCCACAGACCTCATGATGTGGTGGTAATGTACCAGTCGGCACGCGGTTTCTCTCTGCATTTGGATTTTGAAAATTAAAGCTACTCGGGGAGAGAAAAACACACCGAGGACGGACGAAAGAGCGAGCTGACGGAGGTCTTCTTCATTCAGACCATGGTCACCCCGCGCCCATCCGCCGCCTCTCGCTCGCGTGGAAGGATCCGCGCCGCGCGTGGGTCCCGCGGCCCGGAGGACGCTGCTGGCTTTGCGTGCTGCGAGAGGTGGGTCACCCGAGAGGGAAAAGCCACTTCCTTCCCTGCTCTGAGTGTTTATAGTCTTGAATGCTGTAAAATAACGGGATTCCCTCACTGTTTCCTCCTGTTTATGCCCAGTACCATGGAAACCCCTGGATCGCCTCCATCGCCTGAACTGAGGGCTTTCCTGCAAACTTCCACACTCCGGAATCCATGACGTCTCCTTGCACCGGAGCCAAAAGGCGGCCCTGTGGCTTCCCTCTCTCTCTCTCTCTCTCTCTCTCTCTCTCTCTCTCTCCCTCTCTCTCCCGCTCTCCTCTTTCTCTGAGCCGCGATACAAGCAGCCGATTGTTGAGTTGCGCCAAAGGGAGGGGGGGGGAGAGAAAAGCAGGGGACGCCAGGGCCAAAAAACCCCCCAACCCTGGAGAAGATGATGGACGCATGGACTGACAGAGGATGGAGGTTATTCCTTCTTTAAAAATCCGTCGGGCGGGGGAGGGGTAGATATACCCCACTGATTCAGAATAATGGTTTTAATTAACCACTGGAGCTTACCTTTAGAACAGCAGCAAAAAAACCCAAACATAAACAACAACAACAACAATAAATAACCCATACAAGACAAAATAACCAGAGCTGAAACTTAGCCAAAGTTCCTTTTCTTATCGTCTGTGTCTCTCAAACGGTTCAGTTCTTCTCACTCCCCCTCCCCCCTGTCTTATAGACAAAGCAACCTTGCAAGGGAAGCTGAATTTGGAAGAGGGAAGGAAGGAGACCAATTTATACAAGGAAATATTCCTGAATGAGCAAGTAGAGGAAACTGGATCTCCCCAATCCTAATCTTAATGGTAATAATGCAGGAATGTATTTTTTCCAACTGGTCTGAATTCATGTGAAAAACCAAGGGACCTGGTTCTTGGTGCCTTTACCTGAGAAAGAGGCCCTCTGAATTCAGTGGGATTCTCTCCCAAAGTCTAGGGCATAAATTAGTTGTTCTCTTTGCCCTATTAAATAGGGCTAAAATGGAATGAACTGAGAGCTAAGACATGGATGATTTCTGACTGGTTTGGGATCCAGCTCAGTCAAACTGCTGCCACTTCTGGAAAGCAAAAAAAAAATATTGCAGAGAATTTTGAAGAAGAAAGGGAGAAAAGGAGAAATCTATTCGCTACTAAATATTATCAGCAGCTGAGATGTTAATTTTGGGGATGTAATGGCATTCATATCAGATATTCACCCAACATCTATCAATGGAACTCGCAGAAGGCCAAGATGGGGGTGCGGGTGGAGGGGTGTCATCCAATATATTTGGGAGGTATCTAAGGGCACAGCTCCTCAGATTACTGGGTGTCAGGCTCTATTTATTAAATAGGCACTAAGAGGGATCAGTTGGGACTGTTGCTATTGCACCAGCTTACCTGCTATGTAGCAACATCCGTGCCTGAGTTCCTTGGCTCCCTGGCAGTGGAGTTCCCCAGGCTTATGGTCCTTCCACTTGCCAACCCTAAGCTTGGGTTCTGCCAACCCTTAGTCTTGGAGTTCATCCCACGATGGTCCTATCTCAATCATCCAGAGTCCAGCACATAATGGACTCTGGTTGTATACATGATATGGTTTTCTATCAGAGCAAAGGTGGGGTGCTCTGGAATTGGGGGAGATATGGTAAGACCCTGGGGAGCCTCCAATTCTCTGGTGACACTCCCCTCCACAGGGAGGCTGAACCTATGAACTTGACTTGCCCCAGGCAACTAATGGACCCAGTTGGGTTTCAGAGGGAGCCTGGGGTTGTCCTGAGAAGCCTGCTTGGTGGCCACATGGAATGGGGGAGCAGCCATGGCCTTGGATCAGATCATGCTCAAATGGTCTCGATGATATATGGAGAGTTGAGGAAGCTAAAGAGGGCTAAGAAATACCCAGATACAGGGGAAGATTACCCAAGCCTCTATTAAAGTTACCTTGTGGCTGTAAGGGATGGTAAAACATGATTGTTTCTCTACCCTTGTTGCATCCAGCAGACCTGGTTTGGATGACCAATTCCAACAATTGTATGCACCATGTGGAGTTGAACAAAGTAAAAGGAAGATATGAATCTAGTGATTAATTCACTGAAATTGGCTCTACATTAGACACCAGCTTTGAAGTCTAGACTTGACATGACAAGAATATGATGACAGTCTGAAGGGATGTCTTCAGAAGAGCCTCTTGATTCAGTAACGGATGCCGCTTGGCTACAGCTGTCATCTAATCAACAAGTAGTCCAAGAGAAGCCTTACTATTGACACCACTCTTGAACTGGGAAGTGCTACCCCATCCAAGTGTATAGTTGGCCCTAAAATCTATGTCCTCTCAGTCTTGGTAGGTTTGAGTTGGAGTCAGATCCTTGCCAGCCAAGTCTACACAGCCTGACATCACAGGGGTGTCAAACTCGATTCCATTGAGGGCCGCATCAGGGTTGTGTTTGATCTTTGGGGGGGGGGCAGGGTGTGTGTGGTAGGGTGGGTGTGGCCAGCTCAACATCAATCAAGTGGGGGACACCTGTCACCCAAGCACTTCGCCAGAGACAACAGTCTTCCAAGCTGCGTTTTCAGCTGCAACAGCCTCCTGCAACCCTCTGCCAGCAAAAATGTAGTTCATAAGGGCTGCGCGTGGCCTCCCCAGCTCCATTTTAGCTGGCAGAGACACCACGAGCCACTCCTTCGCTGTTTCCAGGGTGGCCCCATGAGTCAGATCTATGCACCCCATGGGCCAGATCTGGCCCCTGGGCCTTGATTTTGACACCCTTGCTCTATCAGTTTTCTTTACTGCATTTCATTAAGGTACATTTCATTAAATGAAAATCAAATGTTGTTTTTGCCTCATTCCAATTTCTTCACCCTGGTCCCATGTGCTTTCTGAGAGCACATCTGGGAATAACACTTAAAATTCAAAGATAGTCTGAATTTTCTGTGTCCCTGGAAAAATGAGACTCCCAAACAGATATAACAGGACATTCATATTAAGAGAATTTCTATGTAATGTGTTAATATAATTATGTGAATACATATACAGTTCTTTTGCTATTTTCATTGAGAATTTATGCCCAAGATTGCTTGATGAATTGACTCAGTAAACCATAAGGGTTGCTTATGGGATCTGATATAAGAACAGAATGTAAGACTTATGGCCGTCTCCAAACAATTAATTTTAAAATTTAAAAAATCAGGATGGGTAGGAATCATTAAACCGAGTTTCAGCTGCTGTGTTTAAATAATATTATGCAGAAGAAAGCTATAGTTTGAAACCATTTCTAATACACATGAAGATAAATATTTTTAGATTTTTCTAATATTTAGAGTATTAGAGAGAACTGGAAGGATCCTATTGAGATAACCCTGTTCCTGGTGATCTTGGACCACACACAGCCTTAAGCTATTTTACAGACTTGTTGTAACAATAAGTTGGAAAGGAGAGAATTTGGTACACTACTGTCAGCTGTCAGAGTAAGAGATGATTTAGGTTAAATAAAACTAGATTTTTGGACTAAACTTTGAACCTGACCGTTTGGGATACCTTGGAAATGCTAGTCTCTATCTCAATTACCACCAGGATGAGTGTTAACTGTGGATGCTCTGGGCCATCTCAAAACTGCCATTCAATACACAAACTGCTGTCAGGGTCAGAGGTGGCCATGGGAATAAGCAGAGGCTGAGTCATCTTCTGTTCATGAACTTGGACTCCAGTTCAACAATACAGCTGGCTGGCATAAAACGAGACCTTTCCATCTTGCCTCTCCTCCGTTTTTGAATTGCATCTCTGGAATTTCTGTTTGTGGTAAGATTTGTTATGGTAAGGTTTGTGTAGTAGCAACTGAGAGCAAGAGAGGGAAACACATTCCCCCACCCCCTTCTGTTCTGTCACTCTTGGAAACACTTAGGAGAAAATATATTGGTGCCTAGGGGCACATGTTATATAACACAATTTCTTCGGAACCTGCTCCAAGCAGCCAGTGTGTGCTCAACTGGAAAAGACAGGGAGACATGAACCTTTAATGAACAAGGCATGAAAAATAGAGGGTTCTCTCCCAAAGGGAGAAATAATAGCTGTCTTTTCAACCTGCCCTTATCTCCTTTTGACATTACCGCTGTTGCTTCCTAAAAGATGAATATTGTAGACTACTTAGTTATATATATATTTAATATGGTAGACTTTTCCTCACAACTGAGCTAAAGTAGTAGATACATATCCTTGACATAGCACAAAACAAGGCCAACGTAAGATGTGCCATCACATTACCACACCGTGTCCTTATCTCTATGGTGTCTGTTCCAAGTAATTGTTCAAAGGCATGAGCCGTGGTAGCGCAGTGGTCAGAGTGCAGTACTGCAGGCTACTTCTGCTGACTGCCGGCTGGCTACAATTTGGCAGTTTGAATCTCACCAGGCTCAAGGTTGACTCAGCTTTCCAACCTTCTGAGGCGGGTAAAGCGAAGACCCAGATTGTTGGTTGGCAATATGCTGATTCTGTAAACTGCTTAGAGAAGGCTGTAAAGCACTGTGAAACGGTATATAAGTCTAAGTGTTATGACTATGGTTCTGATTTGTGAGTGTTCCACTTGCTATAGGCAAAGGTATCTTCTGCTTTGGTTTTCAAGATCCACCAAAGATGGCACTAGAGAAGGAATGAGGTGGATCTACCTTCAGGATTCTACCTGCACACTTCTACATTGGTTTGTCCACACCTCGACTCACAGTTTATTTGGACATTTCCCAAGTTAAAGTGATGACCACTATCTTGATTCTCTACAAATACCAATGCCAAAATATCTAATTCACATACATTTGAAGAAATAGGGATTATTTATTTAATTTTTATCCCAACTTTATGACTTTAAAAATAACTGAAGGTGGTGAACAGACATAATACTCCTTTCTCCTTCTATTTCCCCCACTTATGAGGTGAGTTGGGTTGAGAGTGACTAGCCCAGAGTCACCCAGATGGCTTTCATGCCTAAAGCAGAACTAGAACTCACAATCTCCTGGTTTCTAGGCCTTCACCTTCACCACTATTGGAGACTGGCTTAAATTTACTAGTCCTTGAATAAACTCCTATTAGTTGAAATTACACAGAATCACCCAATGAAAAACCAGCATTCCTGATTTTGAAATGATTTTTTGGCTACTTTTTCCTTAAATACATGAAATACCATATTTTTCGGTCTATAAAGTGCACTTTTTTTCCCCCAAAAGTGGGTGGAAATGTCTGTGCGTCTTATATAGAGAGAATGTTGCCAAAGCCCCGCCCACCTGCTGGCCACCACCCTTCGGCCTCTGCCTCCCAGCAATTTGCTTCCTTGCAGCAAACAGCAAGCAACCTGGTCAGCTTCAGCACAGCCTGATTTAGCACGAGCAGCTGATTGGCGGTTGGGTTGACCTCCCAGAGTAACACCTATCAGCTGTTCTGCAGTGATCCCCACCACCTGGAACAGGCTGAAAATGGGGCGCGCGGAGGCTGAAAATGGGGCATGTGGAGGTGAGGATAGGTGGCGGCAGCGATGGGTGGTGACGGCGGTGATCCCCGCAGGCTGGAACAGCTGATTGACGGTATTCCGGGAGGCTGATCCAACCGCCAAGCAGCTTCTCTTGCTAAATCAGGGTGTGCTGAAGCTGACCAGACTGTTTGCTGTTTGCTGCAAGGAGGCAAATTGCTGTGATGCAGAGGCAGATGGTTTTTTTTCTTGCTTTCCTCCCCAAAAGCTAAGTGCGTCCTATAGTCCGAAAAATATGGTAACTTCATGAGTTCATTGAGCTTTCAATCAGCAGTTAGGGGAAGCCTTCATTGGATGATTTCCAGTTGGTCCCATCCCAAAATAAAATACAGAGTTAAGAAGGTCATTAAAACAATCTCATTCTGAACCCAGGGTAGAGTGCTACCTTTAGTGCCAGTCAAAATGATAAGAGCCTTTTCAATTTGCTAGAGCTTTGGATGTTAAGCACAAGTGAAATGGATACAGCAGCCATACCCTAGTCCAAATTCACTGAACCAAAGTGGATTCTATATATTAAGGAGGTTCTACACAGGAAAAAAATATTTTACTTGCAAAAACAGTTGGTCTCATGTTCATATTTGAGGACAAAAGTAATTTGGGGGTTCTCTGGTCTACTTTGTGCCACTTCTGAATTATATTTATGTGAAAGCAGGAGAGTAATTGAATGTAAGTTCCAGGTCGGATACACTGACTAATTTAATCCCAGATCTGTTCAGACTTCACAATTGAAATCACTGCTTTTGGAGAAAAGCTCTGTACAAATAAATCAGTCACAAGAAACACTAGAAATAATAGGTATAATTCAGCCCCATATTAATGTGCACCATTAAATGTAATTACAAACACAATATTCTGAATTCAGAGCACAGTCCTTCCTTTCTTACTTTTTTTCAGAAAGATATGGACCAGCATTTGTCAGTATTCTCATCCAAAGCAATTAGCAAAATATCAAAACAGTATAAAACAAGATTTTTGCAGATCTCATTCTCATAATACGTTTTGTCAAAGAATTGTATGCATATAAATCATTTTTATAAAAGCATCTCCTTTGACCTTATTAAACATGTCATATTTTTTTTTAAAAAAGGACTATTCTCATGAGGATGGGTACTAATTAGAGATATAGAAAGCAAATCCTGAAATTCTGCTGAAGTGAATGGAAAATATATACTGAATCCTACTGATTTCAGTGAGATGGAAGATGCCATCTATTACAAGACAAGCCCATACGTATCTCCTGCTCATTGTTGCAGAGGTATTTCCTTACCATATTCAGTGCCTTCAACCAATCATAGAGCTTCTAAGGTACTTGAAAAAGTTCTTCAAAATTCATGGAGATGTTCAGAGATGTATCTGCCTTGAAAGTAGCCCATGTTGAACTGCATAGCACCGTCAAACTTTAGAAATTGACCAAAGGAAGGGTTTTAAGACATCTTGTATTATATCATAAAATGTCATGAAATATTTTAGAAAATTTGCCAAGTTTCAATTCTGCAGGAATCATGGATCCCCGGTTTTGGATGCATTCTGTAAGTTATCCCATTTGAGGAACCTTCATTCAAAACATTTTGACCTACAAGGCACCAAGTTTCACCAAGAGTTAAAGGTTACAAACACAATAATTTTAGTAGTAGTATATATAGATTTCTATAGATAAAATGGTAACATTATGTTACTTATACAAATTTCTTTGAAACTGTATCAGAAGTAAAATGCCATTTGTTTATCTTCAGGTTTCCTGAAGTAATCAATCTGATTTCTTCATTAGTAATCGAGATGAGACACTATTATATGATAAATGATCACCATGATTCAAGAATGCTCCAAAGTGCTTAAGTTACATAAAAATAAAACAAGAGTGTTATATTTCTCAGGATATCTAAACTAGCTTTTTATGATAATACAGACCTGGTTTAAAACATACCTTTGAATCTGAAGTGCATAATAAAGCAACATTGAAGCTACCTCTGAAGCTGCTTTACACAGGGTCATTTTGCGTATCACATTAAGCCATGATGTGGTTTATTTTGTTTTGGCTATTAATAAAAATTAGGAAATTACAAAGAAGCAAAATAAAATAAAACAAATTTCCGCACAGTTAGACTTGAGCTTTCAGCCCTGTCATGGCCAGTCTAAAATAGAATTTGGCTTGTACCCATTTTTGTGATTTCACTTGGCCCCATAAAGATGTTGGCAAATTTTTAGACTTGGTCTAGACAGCTGTGCTTCACCTCAGCAGGACTGCAGAGGCCACATGATTCTCCTGGTGGAGGCTGCTGCACTTCTCAAGGCCTTGTCCAGGGCTGTCAAACTCCCAGCCTGCGGGCCGGATGCGTCACACACTGGTCATGCCCACACCCAGTTTAGCAAAGGAGGAAAAAGTTCTGATAAGTCACGTGATGCCGCCATGACGATGTGAGTATGACACCCCCGTCCTAGGCAATTCTTGCAGGAGGTGATGGAAATGCTTCCAGTACTAACTAGGCAGAATTACTAGCTCAGATCCTTGCAAAGGAAAGCAATGCAGGTAGCTCTTGGCTTATGAGCATAACTGAGTTGCAATTTCAGTTGTAAGTTGCAACAAACATTAAGCGGGTTACCGTGTGAGGTGCCCAAATTAACAAGCTTTTTTTTTTTTTTTTGCATCAATCGTTAAGGGAACACAGTAATTGTAAAGCAAAATGTAGAAATGGCAAAAATGTCGTCAATTGCGGTTATGTGACCAGGGGATGCTGCAAACAGCCACAAATATGGACTGGTTGCTGAGTGCCCTAAATGTGATCACATGATCCTGGGAGAGGGTGGCCATTGTACTTTTGTATCTGGGTTATAAGTCCCTTTTCTGAGGTCCATTATAACTTTTAATATCAGTAAGCAACCAGTTGTAGTTTGAGGGCTACCTGTAGTGTACTTTTAGAAATGGCTGGTGAGAGACCTGTGGCATCCAAGAGGGGCTTTGCAAGAGCCTTCAATGAAGCCAAGACTCTTTCAAA
Source organism: Oxyrhabdium leporinum (assembly GCA_032468155.1). Lineage (NCBI taxonomy): Eukaryota > Metazoa > Chordata > Lepidosauria > Squamata > Cyclocoridae > Oxyrhabdium > Oxyrhabdium leporinum. The sequence continues at coordinate 115,448 of JANHFL010003738.1, read as the reverse complement.
GATTTGAAGTGCTCTACCAACAATACGTTTGAGGATCTTTGTGGATCAATGTGTGATTGCTTTTTCTACACCCATATGTTGCACCACTGCTTATCTCAACTCTTGAGATATGATATCTCAAGAGTTATCATGAACTATGACCATGATTTATCACTTATATCTTTTATATACATTAAGAGCTTATGCACCAAAGACAAATTCCTTGTGTGTCCAATCACACTTGGCCAATAAATAATTCTTAGGACTATATCAGAAGCAGAACTAGTTTTCTATAACCACACGGTTATAGCAAAAGTGTACATTTCATAATTTTCAGGACATGATTTCCCACTGAAGGAGCTAGTTTGGTACAGCGGTTAAGGCATCAGGCTAGAAACTGGGAAAGCCTGAGTTCTAATCCTGATTTAGACACAAAACCAATTGGGTGCCCTTGGGCTACTCCCTCCAGGAAGGGGGCAGTGGCAAACCATTTACCAAGAAGACTGCAGGGAGCTGTCCAGGCAGTCTTCAGTAATCAAGACTGACATGGAGACACATAAACAAAATAATCCCACTGAACTATACATTTACACAAAGACACAGATTCACAGACACACACTTTATTCCCATATTACACTAGACAATCAGTTCTCTTATATATTTGAGGTTTAGCGTGTTGTCTCCAGTTAACCTCCATGGGAGGTTAAACTGTAGTCTATGGCATACTGTATTGTGCAAATGCATCCAAACAAATGCTTAACAAAATGTGCAAACTCAAAATTTCTTGCATATCATTTCTGATGTATGTCTGGAGGCAGATATATATATAGGGTTTGCATGGTTTTTTTAAAAATCCACATATATGCTGCTCAACCTATATTAAATGTTCAGGAATGTGAAGAATGCTGGAACAGAGGGACTGATACTTTCAGTGCAGTCCCTAAGAGGTGGCATTTTTGAATCTGTAAATTGATATTTTTTAAAAAAAAATAGTTGAGCAGATACATTTACCTGCTAGGATACATACTGTATGGTAGGAGATACTCAAGGAAAGACTTGAACAGAACAGTATAGGAACTCCTGCTTCTCTTGAGAGACAGAGGGTTTTCTAAATTAACATATTTCTCCAAAATAAGAGAAAATTTGGGTTCTGCAGGTGGAAAGATCCTCCCCCGCATTCCTGCATTACAACAGGGAGAATCCTTTTTCCGTGGTTAGGACACTTCATTTGGCCCTCCTCAGCCAGTCCAGCTCTAAAAATACATTGTCTTTTCTTTAAATAGCCCCCAAATCCATCTGCTCCTGCTGCTACACATGAGAGAATTTTCCTAAAATATCTCTTTTCCACCAGCATTTTTTTCCAAGTTTGAAAAATGCTGAATCCTGTTACTCCTACTATTCCCATCCAAGTCCAGAAGGGACGGTTGGCCACAAAGGCTGCCTTCTGAATGATCTAACCTTCCCCAAACCCAGCTGCTTGTCGAAGGCTTGGAGAGAAGGACAGCCAACCCCATCTGCTCCTCAACCGCTGACTTAAATTTTCCTGGTGGGACCGTTTCTGGGACTGGCTTTGCTACAGGAGACCCGAGAATGACCATGGATTGGGGAGGAAGCGAGTTCGTGTATTATATAACATCCTGGAATTCCCAAGGAGAAGGAGTTTCCCTAGAAACCAGAAGAGTTTTCTGTATAGTTGTATATTTCGGTTCCTTTCAGTGGAAGATCAGATGCCTCCCCCAATTTTTTCCTTTCTTTATTTAGTAACAGGAACATGGTTTTTATTTCATTTAGTAAGAAGAGAAGTCTCCTTATTCCTAATTCCTTCCAATGTTCTCCTTGATACCATTTCTCCCAGTTGTTGAATTCTGGGTTCATCTTCCATCTGGGTTGAATCTTTTGTTTCTCTTCCCACTAAATGGGCAGGGATTGAGATAAGATTGCTTCTTCTGGTCATATATTCCTCAGTAGGATTAGGCTTGTTAAGGGAAACTCACAGAGTCAGATGTTCTCTCCATAGAGGATAGGATAGGATAGGATAGGACAGGACAGGACAGGACAGGACAGAATCATAGAGGTAGAAGGGATCTTGGAAGTCTTCTAGTCCAAACTCCTGCCCAAAGCAGAAGTCCTTATACTATCCTGGACAAATGGTTGTCCAATCTTTTCTTGAAAACCTCCAGCAATGGAGCACCCACAACACTAAGAGGCAAGCTGTCCCATCGATTAATTGTTCTCATTATCAGGAAATTTCTCCTTGATTCCAGGTTGGATCTCTCTTTAGTGAGCTTCCACTCATTGCTTCCTACCCTCAGGTGCTTTGTAGAATAGGTCAATCCCCTCTTCTCTGTGACAGCCCTTAAGTACCAGAAGACTGCTATCATGTCACTCCCTAAACCTTCTCTTCGTTAGGCTAGACACGCATAGTTCCCTTAACTGTTCATTGTACAATTTAGCCTCCAGATCTTCATTTAGTGATCTCAGAATCATAAAACAACCTCTTTTCCTCCCCTCTCCCCATCCAAATGATCAAGGGCAAGGTCTCACAGGAAGATCTGCTGTCCAGATTTTACAAAATGGGAATTGTGTAACAGCAGTTCTATACTTTTCATGAATATATAAAAATATTTTTTTGCATTGTGGCTAGAACTCTGGAAGGCATCTAAATGAGCTAATTCTTAAATGCTGGATCATTTTCCATCCATAAAATACACACACACAGAAAGTATTCATTCAAATGTATGAGACATTTCAGAATGTGGGTACAGTACACTTCAAAAATTATTTATTTATTTATCCAATTTTGGAGACCGCCCATCTTCCTCACCATGCAGTCTCCAAATTATGGTTGCAGAATACATTGCAAGAAATTATACAGGAAAGCAAATCAAGCTACAGACATCATTCTGGTGGGTGGGGGGAGTCAAATCAGTTATACCAGAGAAGGCTGAATATGCCACACTCTCCTGCCAAATAAATTTGGAAGTCATTCCTTCCTAAATTCTGAATAAAATAGGATGCTTCTTGCGCTCCCATTTGCTAAGTTTGTAACATAAAGTCACTGAAAGAAAAAAGAAAGACCTTGCAGGATTCATAACTTTTATCCATGTGTGTCAAATGAAAAAGCAATATTTTAGGAAGCCTTGAGAGTTATTATTTTAAAATTAAGCTGCCTATTATCTTAGTAATAAAGCACCACCAGAATACTTTACAGTATTCTGAAAACCAAGTTTTAACAATTGCAATAGTATTATAGTATTACTGTACTAGAATATTACTATTACTGTAAATAATATTGTAAATGCTACCAGATCTGGAATGCAAAACATCAGATGACCACTAAATGGCAGGAATGATTTTCATTGTTCCTTTGCTGCCATCTAAGGTTTGTCTACAGTTTTGCAGCCCTATAGAACTCTTTCTTTTTTGAATATATAATTTTAATTAATAAAGAGAGAGCCAGTTTACTACTGTGGTTAAAGCATCAGGCTAGAAACCAGGAGACAGTGAGTTCTAGTCCTGCCTCAGGCATGAAGCCAGCTGAGTGACCTTGGACCAGCCATTTTCTCCCAACGCTATGTAAGGGCAAGCCATTTACACAGATAAACTTGCCAAGAAAACTGCAGGGAACTGTCCAGACAATGTCAGAGAATCGGACATGACTGAGTGAAAGAAAAACAAATTAACAAATTTTCTTTTCTGAGTAATTATCTTGGCTTGTTTTAAAACTTGTTCTGAAGATAACTTAGAGATAGTTAATAAGCAATTTTCAAAAGTGATTGGAAAATAAGCTTTGCAAACTTAAACTCTGCTGAGGCTGCTAGCAAGGTGTCTAATCCTGTTGTCTCACAGCCCTGTTCTTCACTGTTCATCAATCTCCTCATCAGAAGCAGCCATCCAGAGTACTTGTGGGCAATCTCCCTTCCTCTCCTTATCTGAAGAGGTTGCGAGGGACCAGTCTACTCATAAGTTCCTTGATCTTTGCCATAGTTGTCCACCATGCCAGTTTACCATACCACCCCAGGAAGTTTGTGTCTGATCATACTCTCTTATTTTTGAGCACTAAGGAGAAAATCATCACATACTGAAAAGTATGGATATTTGGGCTTTTATTCACTTGTATAGATGCTTTTCTCACATTCGCACTGCAGCATTTATAATTTTAAGCACAGCCTTGAATAGATCCATCCCCAGTGGGTAAATCAGCATACAATTAAGATTCATTCATTAGAAAACATGAAGTGGATGTCCTCAAATGGTCTCACTGAAGAGCACAGAGAATCAAGATTATTTCAAAACAAAACATTTGCCTCCATTACTACATAGTCAAGACCTCTTTTAGAATATGTATCATTTACTGGGTAATTTTTAATCTACTATTTTGCCAAAATAGATCTCAGAATGGCTTCAAGAATCTATAGGTTTAGGTTCTAAAAGCCACAACAGAAAATAAAACTGTGGGGAGAGAAGAGGAAAAGGAATAAAACTAAGGTTTATATTCAAAATATGAATCAATTTTCCCCATCCTATTCCCTTCTGCCTGTGTTGGGACCACAAGTATTACAATTTTCAGCCAATAGCCAGCCCATCTTTTAAAAAACTGAAATTCAATATTTCTGGAGGGTTTCAGATTGGGCAAAACAGTCATCATCATCATCTTCATCATCTTCATCATCATCATCATCATCATCATCATCATCTGACTATATCTTATTGTTTATGTTCTCATCATCTTTTTGAAGTAGTGAGAGCAAAAGAGGATTGATTTAGCTAGTTTTAAGAATAGATTAAATAACTAAGCATTAGCTGTTTCCAGAAGCCAAGTGCTTTGTGGGACATGGGCTTGGTAATAGACCTACTCAGTGGTGGTCCCTGTTTGATAGAACATTCTCCCTGTGAAGATACAGAAGCCACCACCCAACAAAACATTTCACAAATGGACAAAAACAGCACTATTCCAATTAAATGGTACTTTTGTTGTTTTAGATATTTTCATTTATTTATTTAATTTATGTGCTGCCCATCTCATTCTGCAAAGCAATTCTAGGTGGCTTACAATTAAAATTATTGCTATTTTCTATTATTTATATGGCATTGTTTGTTTTTGGAGCTTTTATCTGTTTGTGTTTGGAGTTTATTATCTGCTCAGAATCAATAGGAATATAAATATTGTAAAAATACTAAGTAAATAATCAAACTATTCAGCTGCAGTAAGAGAATGGAGTATATCTATTTCTTGCAATCTCTCTCTCTGTCTCTCTCTGTCTCTCTCTCTTTCTTTTGAAAAAAAAGCACCGTTGTGATTTTTTCTTTCTTTCTTTCTTTCTTTCTTTCTTTCTTTCTTTCTTTCTTTCTTTCTTTCTTTCTTTCTTTTTTTCTTTCT